>ML791681.1:528211-575932 GCA_009831015.1 Picea engelmannii
ACACCTTTCATTTTTAACATTTTTTTTCCAGTGGACCTGAGCCCCTCTCAACTTCCCCATTTTTCCACCTATTCCATTATATTTCTCTTCTTTCCCTGATATTTGTGGTCTCTATCACTTATAAGTTATTTTTGTGGTCCCACCCACCCATTGTTCCTTACCCACACTTCCCCTCTCCAAATGGCCACCACTCACAACCAAGACCTGGAAGATTCCATCAATCAAACGACCTCTAAAATTTCCTCTACCAATTTCTGCCTTGCACAATTATAAACCCACGTCGAGCACAAATTTGAAACCATGGATGCTAAATTCATTAACCAATTTAGCACCCTCTAGTCTGTTGTCAACCAATTGTTGAACTGCTCTTCAAGTCCTTCCTCCTCAGACCAATCTGATGTTGTTGAATCCTCTCATTCTCTTCATCTTCAATCCAACTCCTTTCCGTGTGACCCCCATCTTCCCCGTGTCGAGGTCAATAAATTTGATGGATATGATCCTACAAGTTGGGTCACTCAAATGAAGCATTATTTTTCTCTGCATGGTATTACTGATGAGTTGGCCAAACTTTGCTATGTTGTCATCTATCTAGATCCTAAACAATGGCAGTGGTAGAAATGGAATAAAAATTCACATCAACGGTATATTCCCTGAACCCAGTTTGTTGTTGAGCTCTATGATCTCTTTGACACTGATACCCACTATCTCGGTTGTTTGACCAAGTTGAAACAATCAGGCATAGTGGAAGACTTTCTATATGATTTTGAGAATTTGGCCTTTTGAACCGAGGGCATGTCAGATGATTTCTTCCATGAATGTTTTATTAGTGGCCTAAATGATGAAATCTGATCCCAGGTTCTCATGGCCCACCCTCAGACTTGGTTGGAAGCTACTAAATGTGCTAAAGAAGCCCAACAAGTTGTTTTTTCCTAGAACAAAAAATCCTCTTTTGTTCCTCGCCCTCACCCCACTAATCCTAACCCCCCTGTCACCCCCCTTAAGGTCCATAAATTATCTAGGGATGAAATGGTTGAACGCCAATTGAAGGTCTTTTCTATAACTGTGATGAGAAATATTTTCTAGGGCACAAATGTAAGGAACAAAATATTTTTATGGCCATTTCCGAAGATGTTCATGAAGAAGATGTGACAGTTCCAATTATTGAAGAGCCATCCCTTCCCGATGCTACCCCGGAGCCCACTGACCAACCTGAAGTTGAACCACTTATTTCCCTACATGCACTCACTAGTTTCTCTCCTGCCCAAACCCTCAAGCTCATTGGATATATTAATAATAGGAAGGTCATCATTCTGGTTGACAGTGGTAGCACCCACAATTTTATCCATCTTCGCATTGCCCAGGAAACCAATTGCTATATCCGTGTTGTCAATAACTTTCAAATCATGTTAGCCAATGGTGGGACCATTAAATGTGATGGGAATTGTGAAAATGTACGTCTTCATATTGGGCATTACCACCTAAAATCCCATATGTTTTACATCGAAATGGGCAGGTGTGACATTGTCCTCGGTGCTGAATGGTTACACACTTTGGGTTCCATTCTTATGGATTTTAAGGAATTAACCATGCAATTCCAACATGAGGGACAAAGGTATCACTTCCAAGGTCTCACAGTTGGTTCTCCTGATATCATCAATTCCCATCGCATGGAAAAACTCTTCAAGAAAGGACACTCTGGTATTATTTCTCAACTCCATTCTACTCATGCGGTTGAGACACCCTCTATACATCCTAACCTCCAAGCTATTCTCTCCAAAAACCAAGCTATTTTTTCCACTTCTCAGGGACTTACGCCTTCTCTTAGTGTTCATGATCATTCCATACCCCTTATTCCTAGAATTCTTCCTCCCAATGCTCGCCCATATCATCATCCCTTTGCCCAAAAGAATGAAATTGAGAAAATCATGTAGGAATTGCTCCAAGCGAGTGTTATTCTCCCTAGTACCATCCCTTATTATTCTCCTATGGTCATGGTACTTAATAAAGAAGGTACTTGTCACATGTGTCCTGACTTTCATGCCCTCAATAAAATAACCATCAAGGAAAAGTTTCCCATTCATGTCATTGATGATCTCTTGGATGAGTTGAGTGGTTCTCAGTATTTCACCAAACTTGATTTGCGTTTAGGTTATCACCAGATCCATATGCAAGTCATTGACATCCCCAAGATGGCTTTTCGAACTCATAAGGTCACTATGAGTTCTTGGTCATTCCATTTGTCCTATGTAATTCCCCCTCCACCTTCCAAAGCTTCTGTTGGACACACTGACCACACTGAGAAGGGGGGGTGAATCAATCTAGGCCTCTTTTTAAGAATTCCCCTTCACAAAAATCCTTAGTTAGCAATCACCAATTACTCATCACTTATTGTTGTTATTTATAACTAGTTAAATGTGAGCATACATCAACAACATATACCTGCAACAAATATCATCAATAAGTCATCACCACAAGGAACACAAAGAACACAAGATGTATGTACAATTTTCTTTTTATTACGGACTACAATCCTTGGGTTATCAACAACAACTAGATAGAGTTACAACTCCACAAGAGCACCATCCCTACAATGAAAGACTCAGCTTACACAACTCAACATCAACTGAGAAGAGAAATCAATCCTCAAAATATACCAATATGTCAACAGGTATGTAACCTGTCAATAGTGAAACACGTGTATGACGCGCCCCATCAGTAGTACAACTCGCGTATGTACGTGACCTGTTTGTACTACAACCTGCGTATTTCTTTTGAACATTTAGGGTTTTCTCTCCATGAAAAACTTAGATCCTTTGCAATCTTATATCACATCCACTTCTTCCTTTCATTGTCTAATCTGTACCATAACCAATCACAACACAACTATTTTCTCCAACAACTCACTCATGCTCCTCAACCATGTACCACAAAAACCCTTAGCCATATGCCAAGAAATAGAATATGTTCCTCAACAAGAAGTATCAATGATAAATATACCAGCACTATATTTCTATAGATCTAACTTATACAGAAGATCCCATGCAACCACTAGTCTCTCTAGGGAGAATTCTCAAATCTCCATAATCATTTCTCATGCATACATCAAAATCCAACTATTCATAGAAATAAGATATAACTTTTGAACCAATGGATAGATTTGATGTATCTGAGCACTGTAGACCTTCTTGGGAGCTTGATCTTAGAATCTAGAACCTTTTCATCTTCATATTTTCAAGTTTCCATGGATTTACCAACATGTACACACCCTAATACACTTCCAGCCCACGTCCGTATGCACCCTAATACACTGCCAGCCCGCGTACGCCTCAGAAACTAGGGTTTCTGAACTTCTGAAACTTTTGCCATCAAGATCTTAGACTTACGAAAACTTTGAGGCATCCATGAGATCCTACAGTCAATATCTCTCTCAGAATAGATCTTCAAGATATGCTCAAGAGATGATTTTCACAAGAGACCCTTGCTTCTTATTTATACTCTCCAAGTAGCTTCCTTAGAAGCATCTTCTAGGCCACTTTGTCCACATAGTCACCTATGTCCAACTTTGCCCAATTTTCCACTTGTCCATGTATCCAATAGCCACTTGACCACTTAACCCATTTTCCTAATTTTAGGGTTAACCTTCTTATAACCACTTTCCATAATTATAAAGTTCTCCATTTACTTTATTATTTAAATAATCCTCCTTGACTTTGTCACTTCACTTTATTATTTAAATACTCCTTTTTTATTTTGTCACTTCACTAAATATTATTTAAATAATCCTTTTTGACTTTTTCACTTCACTTTATTATTTAAATAATCCTCCTTGACTTTCTCACTTCACTTTAAATAATCCTCTTTGACTTTGTCACTTCACTTTATTATTTAAATAATCCTCTTTGATTTTGTCACTTCACTTTATTATTTAAATAATCCTCCTTGACTTTGTCACTTCACTTTAAATAATCCTCTTTGACTTTGTCACTTCACTTTATTATTTAAATAATTTCTTCTTTGCAAGCACTTTGACTTCTTTGACCTTTTGGGGCTTCAAGCCAACATATGAGGGTCCTTCAACTTCGTAAGGCCATAACTCTCAAACCATGAGGAGTTATGTGATGTTCCACATACCATCGAAAATGTCTTGACAAGAACTATCCATGTAGGATAGTTTCACTGACAAATTCACTGATCTTCATCTCATTATTCCATAATTAATCATGGTTTCTTTGACCATACTTCTAGTATAACTCAATCGCAAAGTGTCTTCCCGTGAGGGATTTCCCCATAAGGGGACCACTTTGGAGTTCACCGCAAAGCGTCTTCCCATGAGGGATTTCACCATAAGGGGACCACTTTGGAGTGCATCCATTTTTACAACCATGACAAGACAATAACCACTTTGGAGTTCATCACAAAGCGTCTTCCCATGAGGGATTTCACCATAAGGGGACCACTTTGGAGTTCATCCATTTGTACAACCATGATGAGATAATAATGAGTCATATTTACAACAATCCAACTATACATCATATATCAATGACAACTCATTGATCCATATTCATCTATGCATACAATTATGACTCCTCTTGACATCAAGGTCAATACATGATCCATCAATCACTACATCAATATACTATGACAAGAAATTGCTCGTTTGACATTAATCCTTTGGCATCAATGACAACATGATCCAACAGCCTCATGAATCATGCCTTCCATCCTTTTCTTCATCATTTTTTCTTGGTTTTCTTTGATGATATTCCCATATACAGTAAAACTTGGCAATCCCATCTTTCCCATGTGGATCAAGTTCTTCATCTACTCTCTCGGCATCAACTTTTCCTCAAGCACTCTAAATGTTCTTTTGGCACCTCGGAAGTTGAGTACTTGGGTCATATTGTTGGAAAGGCTAGTGTCCGGGTGGATCTTAAGAAGATTGAAGCCATGCAGGATTGGCCTCGCCCCAAGACCATCAAAAGAATGTGTGGTTTTCTAGGTTTAAGAGGATATTATCGTAAGTTTGTTCAGAATTATGGAAATATTGCGGTGCCTCTCACTGCTCTACTTAAAAAGAATTCTTTCACTTGGACTCCCCCAGCTTATCAGGCCTTTCAAGCATTGAAGGAGGTTGTTGGACCTTATTCATGTATTAAGGAAGAAAACAAAGAATAAGGAAGAAGAAAGAAAAAGTGTGAAGTGCACGTAAGGCACACAAACTGAGGAAGGGTCGAAGTGGTTAAAGAAGAAGAAAAGAAGGAGAAAAGTAAAGGAAAACATGTCATTGAAAGAAAATATCAAGGAAGACAAAGCAACAAAGAAGATAGATGGTGGACAAGTCAATAAGTGGAAGAATATACTAATGGGTGCCTTGGATCACCTCGCAGAGAAGAAGGAAGAACAGGTCAGCGAAGTCCTTAAAATGCGGGTTATGTGGACCTAGGGTTTTGGCACCTAGGGTTTTGGACCTAAGGTTTTGGAACCTGGGCTTTGGTCTAGGATTGTCTAAGAGTCATGGAATGTATAAATAGAGGTCTAGAAGAGTTGATAGAAGGTTATAGTGATATCGATATGTAGAAGTGTTATATTTTAGTGTATTCTTGTATTTTGGATCTTCAACTGGGTGCAAAGATGATGCAGACGTAGACCCTCTCATCCCTCGGGTCAGCAATCCGCTACAGGATTGCTTTACTTCCTACCCTTGAGTCGGATTGACTCTTCAATTCCTCTTCGGGGAATCCAACACACACAAAATGATGCTTCTCCATAGGTCCTTACGAATTGAGCTCACGCGATCAAACATGAAGCTTCAATTCCAACCTTCCTTTGACCAAACGATGTGGTCATGGTTCTCGTGATTTCGAAACCTTGGAGTTCGTGACTTCGCGACTTCTCCTCCCAAATCTTCAACTCTTCACCTTTTGAGACCCGAACTCCTGATGTGCCTAAGCGCTTGTCACAACTTTCCACTCGCGAGTTCGTGAGTTGAAACTCCCAACTCTTGCTTCCAAATCTTGCGATACCCAAAATGCCAATACGAGCACGCTCCTTCTCTTGTCAGCACCATCCCTGCGTGACCACCGGCTAGGCCTAACTCTATCACTTTTCACTTCTCGCCCCTTTGTGAATTTCGATGTCGAACTCCCGGCTCTTGTCTCATGAATCTCAGAGACACGAGAGGTCAACGAGGTATTGACTTATTTCAAAAGACGACATGTGTCCGACTGTCTCTTCCATAGGTCCAACTCATGATTCTGCCACGTGTCCCTCATGCTATCTTCACGCTTCGTGATTTCGCTCCCTAAGCGATGCTTCCTTGGTATCCCCGACACCCGAAGTGCCGAGATCCTGAACTTTTGGGATTGAAGTCTCAACCTCCTATCCTCTGAAACACCGAAATGATGAATCTCGATACACATCACCGAAAGCTGGCCCCACACACACGTTTCTTCACCCCTTTGGGACTTCTCCTTTCGCAACCTAGAGTACCCAAAGTTTGGGCTCTCACCTCGTGAACCCCAAATTCGCGAGATCTCTAGATCTTTGCCACCTGTCCTCCCTGAATGGATGGCTCTGATCCCCTCACCACTTCACTACTTCGACTTTCGCGACTTCAGGAATCTTGCTACAAGGCCTTTGGTTCTCCTGCTCACAAAACCCCGAAACGCTGAAATGCTTGGACTCCGACATGTGTCCAAGTATTGGGCCCCACTACGAAACTTCTCGCCTTGCTGGGGTTTCGAACTTCACAATTTTGCGAATCCAAACGTCGAAGCTTCGGTCCCTCCACCCATGAAACCCCAAAATGGAATTTCGTGAGTAAATCCAATGGTCCTCATTGGCATGAATCTACATCCCTCTCTCTCTTGATCTTTCGCTTGTAGAAAAAGACCACCGTAACCTCCTTTCTCCTCTGTGATATCTGATGACTCGTAGGATTTCATGAATTCTCCATGGATAATTTCGACCGTCTGTTCTCCCTTCTGAGAACTTCTGCAAATTTAATAAAGTAGTTTGCCACGGAACTTAACCGCCTGCAACACAACCTTGCGATGCCTCAAGGCACCAACCTTCTATGCTTTTCTTCGACGAATGTGAAGACTCTATCCCTCCTAATCTTTCTCCAACTCCGAGTCTTAAAGAAGACTCCTTCATGCACTCCTTGTGGAAAATCCTTCAATTACTTCAAAGAATTGAAGTCCTTCGACTCTGCCCACTCCCTGCAGCAGTAGTCCTTCAACAACTTCTCAGGTTCACAAACTCTGAGATTTTACTCAGCCTGCGCACACCTTGCACGACTCCTGTGCTCAACTTGCACTTCTGTGAGAATGAGAACAACGTTAACCCTCCTGATCTTTCAGAGATAAAACTCTGAACTCTTGTCAACGCACTCCTTGTGGACAACTTCACTGCACTCCTTGTAGGAACTCTTGCTCAGATAGAGAAACAATTGAAACTCATTCCTTACTCTCTCTTAGACTTCAAACACAAAGCATGAAATCATATACATGGCATATAAAGCAAATGTACAACAGAAAGTAAACATCCATGAGCATAACATTCAACATGCATACACAAAGAACAAATACGACTCCATGAATTTGAATCGAAGCTCTTTCTATTAATTCAAATCTCTGTACATGGGTGTTTTCAACTACAACTCTCTACTCTCTGCTCTCTTCTCTATACTCTATGCTCAATTGACATAACAATACAACTATACAATGAGGGTGTCTATATCCCATTTTCCTCTTGCACTCTAACTGTCTAATCTAAGCATTAAATTCTATCTACTTACATTCATTACACATAAAGGCTCCTATCTACTATGGATGAGAGCGGATCGCTCAAGGTCCTTTTACAATAATACAAGCATGCCTCCACTTAATTAATTCATTAATATTTCAAAACATTTTCAAAAAATGTGCTCGGTGCTTTTCCAGCTGTCTCTTATCTTCGCGTTGGCTCGCTACTGGCTATGATTGCATGCCCTTGTGATGCTCCTGCATCATACTCCCTCGCTTGAAATTTTTCACGGGCTCCTGTCCATGAGCTCGCGCACGATCTGCCCATGCTTCTGGATTTTGGCTTCTTTCTCCCAGCTAGAATTTTCAACTGGATGGCCCTTCCACTTGACCAAGTATTCAAAGTATTTCTTTCACCTGGTCCTCTTACCAACTCTTTTGTCCAGTATGTGCTCCATCTGTGAATTTTCTGCAACAGGCATTTGTTTTGTCCACTGAACCTCTGGCTGTTCATTTCCTGCTTCTTCTTCTTTAGATTTATAAGGGTACAAATCAGAGACATTGAATATCGAAGAAATTCCGATCCCATCGGGTAATTCAATCTCATATGCATTCACCCCAAATTTCTTCAAGACCTTACATGGTCTGATTTTCTTCATCTTGAGTTTATGATATGTTCCCCTTGGGAACCTTTCCTTCCTCAAATGTGGGAGGACCAAATCGTCAACTTCAAACTAAAGTTCTCTCCTGCATTGATCTTCCCTGCATTTATATTCTTGGCTCGAATGTTGCAATTGCTCCTTCACTTGGCTGTGAAGCTCCTTCATCGCCTCTGCGAAATCTTCTGCACTAGCGCTCCTAGTCGTAGTTTTTTCTAAACCCCTCAACTCAGAAATTCCTCTCGACTGCATGCCATAGACAATCTGAAATAGACTCTGTCCCATGCTTCTATTGATTGAATCGTTGTAAGTAAAATCTGCCTGTGGTAATATGTTGTCCCACTGGCTGTGGTGTTCTGTCACCAAGCTCCTCAGCAAGTCTCCCAGACTTCTGTTCACGACTTATGTCTGTCCATTTGTTTGAGTATGATAAGTTGAACTAAATGACAAGTTCATTCCCATATTTTTCCAGAAGGTTCTCCAGAAGTGTCCTATGAACTTCGTGTCTCGGTCCGAAACTATGCTCCTTGGTAAGCCGTGAAGTCAAATGACTTCTTTGAAAAACAGGTTCGCAATGTGAGTTGCGTCACTGGTTTTCTGACATGGAATGAAATGTGCCATTTTGGAAAATATATCCACCAACACAAATATTGAGTCAAACCCTCTTTGTGTTCTTGGCAACCCCAATATGAATTCCATGCTTACTGCATCCCATGACCTCTTAGGTATGGGAAATGGTTGATAAAAACCTGCATTCTGCTTCTTTCCTTTTGAATGTTGACAAATTCTACATCTGTCCACGAATCTTTTAAAGTCTGCTTGCATTCCTGGAAAAAATATGACTCATTCAACTTTGCGAACATCTTGTCATGACCGAAATGTCCAGCCAATCCTCTACTATGTTTCTCCTTCATCAAATTCTCCCTCATGGAGCATTTCGGAATACAACGTTGATTACCTTTAAACAATAATCCTTCCTGGATCATGTATTCTTCCCATTGGCTTCTATCCTTGAGAATTGGATTATTAGCTATTTCATAAGCCTCTTTAAAATCTGGATCATCTCTGTACATGTCCCTAAGATCATCAAAACCAAATGTTTTGACTCTGAACTCCTGCAATAGCAAACATTTCCTGCTCAAAGCATCAACAACTTTGTTAGCAGTACCAAAAATATGTTTAATCACAAAAGTGAAATTTTTCATATATTCAACCCATTTTACATGTCTTTGATTCAACTTCTCCTATTGAGTCACAAATTGCAACGCATGATTATCACTATACAAGACAAACTCCTTAGGAATTAAGTAATGTCTCCATTTCTTCAATGGCTGAATAATAGCATAGAATTCCTTATCACATGTGGAGTATTTCACTTTCACTTCATTCAGTTTCTCACTGAAGTATGATATCAGCCTATTTTCTTGACTCAAGACCACCCCTATTGCAAATCCACTTGCATCGCATTTCACTTTAAATGTCTTTTGGAAATCAAGCAACACCATAATTGGTTGTTCCATGATTTTCCTCTTCAACAAATTAAAACTCTTCTCAGCTTCTTCTATCCAGTGAAAAGATTTGTGTCTCTTCTTCACTGTGTCCATCATCGGTGCACTAATTCCACTGAAATTCCTGATGAACTTCCTATAGAAACTAGCCAATCCGTGAAAACTTCGAACTTCAAAGATATTCTTTGGTGACGGCCAATTCTTAATCACCTCCACCTTATCTGGATCCATCATCAACTTATCTGCAGAAATAACAAACCCCAAATAAATGAGCTTTGTCTTCATGAATGAGGATTTCTTCATGTTTATCAGAAGCTTCTCTTGTTGTAGTCTCTACATCACTGTAGCCAAATGTCTCAGATGCTCTGTCTTTGTTTTTCTGAAAATCAGTATGTCATCAAGGTACACAATGATAAATTTTCTGATGAAATCCTTCAGGACTTCATTCATCAACCGCATGAAAGTACTCGACGCGTTTGTTAAGCCAAACGACATAACAAGTCATTCGTATAACCCTTCATTGTCCATTCATCTCCTTCTCTCATGCGAATCTAATGATAACCACTCTTCAAGTCAATCTTCGAAAAAAAATTGGCCCCACTCAAACAATCCATCAGATCATCCATCCTTGGCAATGGAAATCTATACTTGATGGTTATTTTTTTGATTTCCCTCGAGTCAGTACACATCCTCCAGCCTCCGTCTTTCTTTGGACTGAGTACTATCGGAACAACACATGGACTCAAGATTTCTCTGACCAAACCTTTGTCCAACAAATCCTGGACTTGTCTTTTGACCTTTTCATTCTCCTGTGGCATCAATCTGTACGCTACTTTGTTTGGAAAACTAGCTCCTGGTGTGAGATCAATTTGATGACTTATACTTCTAATCGGTGGCAACGAACGAGGTAGTTCATCCACTACTATGTCAGCGAACTCTTCCAGCAGTTCATGAACCTCTTTTGGTAAATCATCTACCCTTTTACTGGTTAAAACAATCTTTGGCTTCTTGAACACAATGAATTGTGGTTCCTCCTTCTTCTTAACCTCTGTAAGAAGTTCCTTCCCACTCATGAGAAGTACAGTGTTACTTACTTTTGACTTCACCTATTTATTCTTAATCAGCAACAGCATGTGAGTTCTCCCATTCTTCTCTAGGGTGTATATGTTCATTCTCCCATCATGAATCACATTCATGTCATATTGCCATGGTCTACCTAGCAATAGATGACAAACATCCATAGGAATAACATCACAGAGTATTTCATCTTTATACCCTCCTATTTTAAACTCAACTAGACATTGCTTAGTGACATTTACCTTATGTCCTTTTGTGAAGGTCCTAACCCGCACATAGGTAGATCAATGTATTTGGATGTAATAAAGGTCAATATTAATAAGGCCTTTCAATAAAATAGAATAAGGCGGATGTAAGAAGACCTAATAGAAGCTTCCGCTTCTAGAAGGATCTTCCTCTATATGCTTCTCTTAATAGACATATTTAGTATAAATAAGGGTCGAGGGTATGAGAGCCCTAGCTTGGAGATTATTGTAACAGAGCACTGCTCGACTGGAGGTTGCCCCCTCGAAGAGGCATGGGAAAATTGATTTCTGAATCAAAGTGCTATTTTCTATTGCTATTTCGTATATCATTTATGTGTATTGTGAAGATTATGCTGGATATTTTACTGTTATTCTGCCCTTGCTAGCATTTTATTTCTGTTCTGTATATTTTATATATCTGGTATCTTGCAAGTCATATCAGAGCACTTTCCTTGGCAAGAATTGTGGGTATTTTTTTTCGTAGAGACATATTCTAGCATCTTTAAGACACATAAGTCTGTCATTACGCGCATAAACCCGCGGTTGAGGGATTCATACATGCAAGAAATACAAGTGGTTCTTAAGCGCACATCTGTTGGCCACCCTTGTAACCCATATTGGTACCCCTTCGAGTGGTAGCACATCAGACAGCACCTGTGTATAGATCGGCCTAGATTTCCTGAAGCCCTCCTTAGATAAACCTATCGGCCACCAGACTGCTATAGTGTCACCGAGAACAACACTCGGGAAGATACTCTCTAGTACTTGGGTAGTCGGGTAGTACAGCTAAGGGTACGGTCTATCCTCCTTAGTTAGTGCCCTCAAATATTGGGCCAAGTACTACTGTTGGACCCCGCACGTATATCAGAGAGCTATAGCACAGGGAAAACCCTTGTCTGTAGAACCCTTGAATACCTAACCCTTGGGGAACATAAACATAAACATACACAAATTAAACCGGTGAGATCTATTGCCATGCATCAGTGTTCGGGTTGCTCAGTAAATACTCTCAGGTTCAAAATTTGGGGATTTCATCACTGCAACATTCTTCAAACCAAAGTATAACCCGCAGCTGTAAATTTTACACCATTATTTACTGAGTAGAATTTGAGACCTATTCCATTAGATTCATCTCTTCTCCCTTATCACAATCATCCATATCATTTTTCTGCAAAAATTTATGACCCTGCCCGCTCCCTTTTCAGTTCACCCATCCTCATGGCCCATACCCGTAGCCAAGAACTAGAGTCTCGCTTCAACACCTTGCAATATGGTGTCCTCGAGACCCAACAAGAAGTGCAACAACTCAGTGCTACTATTGCCTTCTGTGATGCCTCCATAAATGCATCCGTAAATGTAGCTGTGCAGTCCGCAATGGCGGAAGTTAAACACAAACTGACCACCCAGTTGGAATCCGTCTTTGCATCACTCTACACCAAACTCAAGATCCCTACTAATGACTCTTCTCCTGATGCACATAAAAAGACTGAAGGTGAAACTTCTTCCCATTCCTTTCAACCCCATCACTTTCAACGGGACATACGCCTTCCCTGGGTGGATGTAACCAAATTTGATGGCTCAGACCCCACTGGTTGGGTCACCCAAATGGAACATTATTTCTCTCTCTACAACATTACATATGACTTGGCCAAACTCTGTTATGGTGTTCTCCATCTAGATCAAAGAATGTTGGAAATGGTGGCAATGGAGAAAAACTTCCCGTCAAGGGTATATTGCTTGGACCCAATTTGTAGCTAAGCTTTATGAATGCTTTGACACAGACACCAACCATTTGGGTCGTATGACAAAATTGAAGCAATCAAGCACAGTAGAAGACTTCATATCTGCATTTGAGCGTCTGGCTTTTCGAGCAGAGGGCATGACTGATGCTTTCTTTCGAGAGTGTTTTATCAGTGGCCTCAAGGAGGAGATTCGGGCCCATGTCCTCGTGGCTCGACCTATGACTTGGGTAGAGGCTACCAAAAAATATAAAGAAGCACAACAAATTGTTTCCTCTCAAAACCGTAAGCCTTCCTTTATCCCTCGCCCTAAACCAGTAAACCCCACTACTCCCTCCGCCCCATTAAAAATCCAAAAATTGACCAGGGCTGAAATGGCTGAACTCCAACTCAAAGGCGTTTATTATAATTGTGATGACAAATATTTCCCAGGCCACAAATGTAAGGAACAAAATCTCTTTATGGCCATCTCTGAGGATCTTCCGGAAGAATATGTTGACACTCCCCTTGTGCCTAAGTCACCAGAAATCACTGACATAAACCCTCCCTCCGACCCTCTCGAAGTGGAACTGATCATTTCCCTCAATGCTCTCACCATATTCTCTGCCCCCCAAACCCTCAAGTTAATCAGTTACATCAAACACTGAAAGGTCATCATTCTGGTTGATAGTGGCAGCACCCACAATTTTATTCATCGCCGCATTGCCCAAGAAACCCATTGCTACATTCGTGCTGTCAACAATTTCCAAATCATGATTGCCAATGGTGGTTCTATGAAATGTGGCAGGCGCTGTGAAAATGTGTGTCTCCAAATCGGTGACTACCAACTAAAATCCCATATGTTTGCTATTGACATGGGCGGTTGCAACATTGTATTGGGTGCAGACTGGCTAAGGACTTTGGGTCCCATTCTCATGGATTTTCAGAACTTAACCATGCAATTCGACCAAGGAGGCCACAAATATAAATTTCAAGGCATCATTGCTGGGTCACCTGAGGTCATCAGTTCTCATCGCATGGAAAAACTGCTCAAAAAAGGTTATTCTGGTGTCATTTCCCAACTCCATGCCATACAAGCCACATAGACCCCACCAGTGCCCCAAGACCTCCAATCCCTCCTTTCTAAACATCAAATGGTATTTTCCACTCCCCAAGGACTCCCTCCTTCCTGCGGTGTCCATGATCATTCCATTCCCCTTGTCCCAGGAAGCATTCCTCCCAATATATGTCCATATCACCACCCCTTTGCACAAAAAAATGAAATTGAAAAAATGGTCCAAGAACTCCTTAGTGCCGGCATCATCCATCCTAGTACAAGCCCTTACTCCTCTTCGGTCGTCATGGTACTGAAGAAAGAAGGTTCTTGGAGAATGTGTCCTAACTTGCGTGCTCTCAACAAACTAACCATCAAAGACAAATTTCCCATTCCTGTCATTGATGACCTCCTGGATGAATTGAGTGGCACCCAATTCTTTACCAAACTTGATCTTCGCTCGGGCTATCACCAAATACGTATGAAAGAGGCCGACATTCCCATGACCGCTTTTCGCACTCATGAGGGACATTATGAGTTTTTGGTCATGCCCTTTGGTTTGTGTAACGCCCCCTCCAACTTCCAGAGCCTCATGAACCATGTCTTTTGCCCTTTTCTCCATTATTTTGTCTTAGTTTTCTTTGATGATATCCTCATCTATAGAAAAACCTGGACATACCATCTTACTCGTGTGGATCAAGTTCTCCGCCTACTCTCTCAGCACCAACTTTTCCTGAAACAGTCCAAATGTTATTTTGGTGCCTCATAAGTAGAATACTTGGGTCATCTGGTGGGAAAGGATGGCGTCCGGGTGGACCCGAAAAAGATTGAAGCTATGCAATACTGGCCGCACCCAAAGAATCTCAAAATCTTGCATGGATTTTTGGGCCTCATAGGGTATTATCGCAAGTTCGTTAAGAACTATGGAAAGATTGTAGTACCTCTCACGGCTCTCCTCAAAAAGAACTCTTTCACTTCGACTTCAGCAGCTGCTCAAGCTTTTCAAACCTTGAAGACAACCATGTGCACCACTCTAGTTCTGGCCCTTCCCGACTTCACAAGTACCTTTGTGTTGGAATGTGATGCCTCAGGGAAAGAATCTGTGTTGTTCTTATGCAAGAGGGTTCACCTTTGGCCTTCACTAGCAAGCAACTATCTGAAAAGAATCTGGGCAAACCCATTTATGAAAAAGAAATGTTGGCGATTTTGCATGCCGTTGAGTTGTGGCGTCTGTATCTCTTGGGGAAATGCTTCCAAATTAAGACAGACCATCAAAGCCTCAAGTACTTTCTGGAACAACGCATTTCCTCCCAAGAACAACAAAAATGGGTGACTAAACTCTTTGGCTATGATTATGAGATCATTTACAAGAAGGGTAAAGACAATGTCGTGGTGGATGCACTGTCCCGGAAATATGAAGACGAAGGATCCCTTTTTTCTCTTTCCTTCATTGTACCAGATTGGCTCCAAGCTGTGCGCCAGGAATGGCTTCAAGATCCCAAAAGTTCGCATCTAATCCAGAAACTATAGAACAAGGCTCCGGCTCCCCTCGGGTACTCCTAGCTCCAGGATGAGCTTCGATACAAAGGTCGCTTGTATTTAAGTAAACAATCCAAGCTCAAATCCACGGTGCTTTCTGAGCTTCATGCTACACCCACAGTGGGACACTCAGGGTTCACCAAAACATATGACCAAGTCAAACGTTCTTTTTTCTGGGATGGTATGAAATAGGACATTCGTAAGTTTGTCGTTGAATGTGAGGTGTGTCAATGCAACAAGGGAGAAACAGTCAAATCTCCAGGCACCCTCCAACCACTTCTGATTCCCCCTGCTATTTGGAAGGATCTCTCTATGGAATTTATTACAGGCTTACCCAAATCGAGGAATAAATCAGTCATAATGGTGGTGGTGGATTGCCTTTCCAAGTATGCTCATTTTTGCACTCTTCCCCACCCATTTACTGCATCCACAGTGGCTCAAATTTTCATGGACCAAGTCTTCAAGATTCATGACATGCCGCACTCTATTGTTTCCGATCGAGACCCAACTTTCACAAGCAATTTTCGACAAGAGTTGTTTAAGCTACAAGGCACACAATTGCATCTCAGCTCAGCTTATCATCCCCAACCGGATGGTCAAACGGAAGTTGTCAACAAGTGTTTGGAAACATATCTGAGGTGCTTTGCCTCTGAAAAACAACACCAGTGGGCTCAATGGTTACCCCTCACCGAATGGTGGTACAACACTACATACCATACAACCACTCACATGACTCCTTTTGAAGCAGTATATGGACAGAAGCCACCTTCAGTTCTGTCATACTTATCGGGTACCTCGAAGGTCCATGTGGTTGACCAAACACTTACAGTCCGAGAGGATATCCTTCGTACCCTTAAAGAGAACTTGGTCATGGCACAGAATAGAATGAAGCAGCAAACAGATCAAGGTCGCTCTGAACGTCAATTTGCAGAAGGGGATCAGGTGTTTATGAGACTACAACCATATAAGAAAAATTCCCTCAAGGCTGAGCAATGTCAGAAGCTAGAACCCAAATTTTATGGCCCTTACATAGTTCTCAAGCATGTGGGACAAGTCACACATCAGTTAGCTCTACCCAGTCAGTCGAAGCTACATCCTGTTTTTCATGTTTCATGCTTGAAGAAGGTGATTGGAACCAGGTGCCAAATTCAAACCAACCTTCCAGAGTTAGCTGAAGAAGGATCCATTTGGCTACAACCAGAAGAAGTTTTGGACCAGAATGAGCATCGCCTGTGTCAGAGAACCATCAAGGAAGTGCTAGTACAGTGGAAATATATGACTCCAGCGGATGCCACTTGGGAACCAACTACCATTCTGCAACAGTTTCCACATCTCAAGCCTTGAGGACAAGGTTGTTTTTAAGGGGGCGGACATGTTAAGGTCCTAACTCACACATAGGTAGATCAATGTATTCAGATGTAATAAAGGTCAATATTAATAAGGCCTTTCAATAAAATATAATACGGCGGATGTAAGAAGACCTAATAGAAGATTCCACTTCTAGAAGGATCTTCCTCTAGATGCCTCTCTTAATAGACATATTTAGTATAAATAAGGGTCGAGGGTATGAGAACCCTAGCTTGGAGATTATTGTAACAGAGCGCTGCTCGACTGGAGGTTTCCCCCTCAAAGATGCCGGTGAACATTGCTTTTTGAATCAAAGTGTTATTTTCTATTGCTATTTCGTATATCATTTCTGTGTATTGTGAAGATTATGCTGGATATTTTACTGTTATTCTGCCATTGCTAGCATTTTATTTATGTTCTTTATATTTTATATATCTGGTATCTTGCACCTTTTTGCAACCATGAAACTCTGTATGGGCTTGGATGATCAATCGTCTCTAGCTCCATCTTTTCTACCATCTCTGTTGAAACGAGATTATTCGTGCTACCACTGTCTACAATAACTTTACATTTCCAGTCTTTGGTTTTGCACGGAGTCCAAAAAAGTTTGTTTCTTTGGACTGAACTCTCCACCTCCTTCTCTGGTGTCAAGATATTTTCACATCATCAACGATCTTCTGCCTTCAACATCCTCTGCCTTAACATTTCGCCTTTGTGCTTCGGCAATGTAAGTCTCTCCTTCCTCTTTTTTCTGGACATTCATAAGACTTGGGTCCGACCTTTCTGCATGTGAAGCATTTTATCACTGCACTTCTTCCTCTTCCTCTTCCTCTAGTATGAGGAAAAATATTGTTATTAGCATACTCTCCTCTTTGATCAACATATTGCCTTCTCTGTCCAGCATATTGCCCTTTCTGTGAGCTTCCACCTCTCTCAATCTGAGGTTTCTTCCATTCTTCCTTAGGCTTCTGATTTTTATCTTGGACGACTGATTTTCCCCTGGCTTGACTTCTGCCTCGGCCTCTTTAACCTTATTTTAGGCTCAGCTTATCTTCCACCTTTAGAGCCATTTTATAAGCATCTTCCACCATTTGGATGGTTATCATGCTCATCTCATCCTAAATTTCATATCTCAGGCCATTCATATACCTGGCAACCTTTTCATCATTACTTTCACGATGACCTGCTATGATGTTTAGCTTGTAGAACTCTTCAGTGTACTCCTTCACTGTCATCAACTTCTGTCTCAAGTTCTGCATCCTTTGAAACAGAGTAATTTGGTAATCTTTGGGAATGAATTTCACTTTCATCTTTGCAATCATCCTATCCCAACTCTTGATTTTTTGCTTACCTTGGCAGCGTATGTCAGCTTGTATTTCATCCCACCACAATGTTGCATGTCCTTTAAGTCTCATCACAACATGTTTGACCTTCTTGTGTTCTTCGACATCTTCATAGTCAAAATATGTGTCCAGAGCTCTAATCCAGTCTAGAAGCTCTTCAGCATCCAAGTTTCCCTCATAAAATGGAATGTCCATTTTGGCTCTTGCACTCATCCTTGCAACAGCTCTAATCAAGCGTTCATGTGCTACATCTTCTGCTGTGACTTGTTCTTCTCCATGTCCAGCTTCATCTTCACTTTTGGACTCACTGACATCTCCAATATCAGTTGTGCGCCTTTGTTTTATTTCCACGTCCATGAGTCTTGTGCGAATGTCTTGCAGATCTCTTTCCACTTCTGGATTCTACACCTGCCTGCCCCTTCCTTCTAGCATTTCCCTATCCTCTGGTGGATTGGGTGTTTTCCTGTCTCTTCTCCTCAGTGGCATTGCTGAAATTCCTTCTCACTTTTCCTACCTGAAATATACAAACAAGAATCAGGCTCTGATACCAGATGATGAAGATGCAGACCCTCTCGGCCCTCGGGTTGGCAGTCCACTACAAGATTGCTCTACTTCCTACCCTTGAGTCGGATTGACTCTTTAATTCCTCTTTGGGGAATCCAACACACACAAAATGATGCTTCTCAACAGGTCCTTACGAATTGAGCTCACGCGATCGAGCACGAAGCTTCAATTCCAGCCTTCCTTTGACCAAACGATGTGGTAGTGGTTCTCGTGATTTCAGAACCTCGGAGTTCACGACTTCATGAATTCTCCTCCCAAATCTTCAACTCTTCACCTTTCGAGACCCGAACTCCCAATGTGCCTAAGCGCTTGTCACAACTCGCCACTCGCAAGTTTGTGAGTTGAAACTCCCAACTATTGCTTCCAAATCTTGCGATACCCAAAATGTTGATACGGGCATGCTTCTTCTCTTGTCAGTGCCCTCCATGCGTGACCACCGGCTAGGCCTAACTCTAACACTTTTCGCTTCTCAACCCTTCGTGAATTTTGATGTCGAACTCCCGGCTCTTGTCTCGCAAATCCTCGAGACATGAGAGGTCAATGGGGTATTGACTTCTTTCAAAAGATGACACGTGTCCACCTGTCTCTTCCACAAGCCCACCTCATGACTCTGCCATGTATCCATCGTGCTATCTTCGCACTTCACGATTTTTCTCTCTAAGCAATGCCTCCTTGGTATCCCTGACACCCAAAGTGCCGAGATCCCGAACTCGTCAGCCACCTTATCGCAATTCGTGACTTTGGGACTTTTGGGATGGAAGTCTCAACCTCCTATCCTCTGAAACGTAGAAATGATGAATCCCGATACACGTCACCGATAGTTGGCCCCACACACATGTTTTTTCGCCCCTTCGAGACTTTGCCTTTCGCAACCTAGAGTACCCAAACTTTGGGCTCTCACCTCGCGAACCCCAAATTCGTGAGATCTCTAGATATCTACCACCTGTCCTCCCCGAATGGATGGCTCTGATCCACTCACCACTTTTCTACTTCACCTTTAGCGACTTTGGGAATCTCGCTACAAGGCCTTTGGTTATCCTGCTCACGAAACCCCAAAACACCGAAATTCTTGGACTCTGGCACGTGTCCAAGTATTGGGCCCAACTACGAAACTTCTCACCTTGTTGGGGTTTCGGACTTCGCAATTTTGTGAATCCAAATGTCGAAGCTTCGGTCCCTCAACCCACGAAACCATGAAATGGAATTTCGCGAGTAAATCCAACGGTCCTCATTGGCGTGAATTTACAACCCTCTCTCTCCTGAGCTTCTGCTTGCAGAAAATGACCACCGTAACCTCCTTGCTCCTCTGTGAGGCCTGACGGCTCGTGGGATTTCGCGAATTCTCCACGGAGAATTCTGACTGTCTGTTCTCCCTTCTAAGAACTTCTTCAAATTTGATAATGTAGTTTTCGACAGAACTTAACCGCCTGCAACACAACCTTGCAACACCTCAAGGCACCAACCTTCTGTGCTTCTCTTCGACGACTGTGAAGACTCTATCCCTCCTGAGATTTCTCCAACTTCGAGTCTTAAAGAAGACTCCTGCATGCAATCCTTGTGGAAAATCCTTCAATTACTTCAAAAAATTGAAGTCCTTCAACTCTGCGGACTCCCTGTAGCAGTAGTCCTTCAACAACTTCTTAGGTTCACAAACTATGAGACTTTACTCAGGCTGCGCACACCTTTCATGGCTCTTGTACTCAACTTTCACTTCTGTGAGAATGAGAACAACGTTAACCCTCCTAAGCTTTCAGAGATAAAACTCTAAACTCTTGTCAACGCACTCCTTGCGGACAACTTCACTACACTCCTTCCAAGAACTCTTGCTCAGATAGAGAAACAATTGAAACTCATTCCTTATTCTCTCTTAGACTTCAAACAAAAAGCATGAAATCATATACATGGCATATAAAGTAAATGTATAACAGAAAGTAAACATCCATGAGCATAACATTCAACATGCATACAGATAGAACAAATACGACTCCATGAATTTGAATCGAATCTCTTTCTATTAATTCAAATCTCTGTACATGGGTGTTTTAAACTACAACTCTCTGCTCTTTGCTCTCTTCTCTATACTCTATGCTCAATTGACATAATAATACAACTATACAATGAGGGTGTCTATATCCCGTTTCCCTCTTGCGCTCTAACTATCTAATCTAAGCATTAAATTCTATCTACCTACATTCATTACACATAAAGGATCCTATCTACTATGGACGAGAGCGGATCACTCAAGGTCCTTTTACAATAATACAAGCATACCTCCACTTAATGACTTCATTAATATTTCAAAACATTTTCAAAAAATGTGCTCAGTGCTTTTCCAACTGTCTCTTATCTCCGTGCTAGCTTGCTGCTAGCTATTCTTGCACACCCTTGCGATGCTCCTGCATCAAAAGATCGACCCTGCAGTTGGGTGCGCAGGGAGAGGAAATAAAGCGGAAGAGAGAGAAGGATATGCAACTAAGTGCATATATAGAACTATGTATTTTCATCTATCATATCAATAAACACAATTTTGTGGATGTAGCCCTAGGGAGGTGGTGAACCACGTAAAATATTGTTGTTCTATGTGATTGATGCTTTGTTATTTACTTCCTTTTATATTGTTATTGCACTGTTATTGTTCTGGTTGAAGATAAGAAGATATAACCTAAGTCGACAAGTTGGCATAATATTGTTAAGAATCTCTATGTTATTTGGCGTTGTTGTTTTGAATCATCTTGTATCTCCTCTGGTTGTAGACACCTATTTTGTGCAACCCCAGTATTGCTACTTCGAGTGACATGCCATCTTCTTCGAAGGTGTTTCCGTAAGGGCCATTAGTTAGGGTTTGTGAGTGCGTTGTTAGAGTTGAAACCTAGATCTTCCCCTATGCCAACAGACGGTTCTGTTGTCGGGACCAAGATCTTATTGACGGAATGTCAAGGTGGTTTCCATCGAAGACAAAAATTCAGAATTGGATAGAAGAGCAAGAAAGGGACTTCATCATAGCTCAGAACAAGAACCCTATTATTAGTACAGAAGACTAGTTGGGAAGGTACATCTTTACTGATGTGCACGAGATTTTCTTTGAAGGATTTCATAAGGAGTTATATGAGTGGTTAGCCAAACTAGAAGACACTCAGTTTGAAATCAAATCTATACCACCTATGGTTTGGACATTGGAGTTGATTAAGAAAGTCAAGAGAGTTGATAACATTGTGTCAAGAGCAGTGGATCTCTGGTTTTACAACACTATTGTAGGGTACATTATTGAATTTGATATTGACAGAGTGGAATCATATAGTCAAGCAGAGAGGTATTTCTTCAAGGGACCTAGAGGGAAGTTTCTACACTTTTTGAAGTTGAATATTAAGATGTGATTGAATGAGAAGAATATCTTGAAGATACGGTAATCAGTTGGATTTTAAAGCTAATGTTAAAGAATTCAGAAAGCGACACTGACACATAAGATGGACACATGTGCAATGGGATATTATTCAGAAAGATTCCTCTTACGAACCCGTTTAAGAAGATTTACGGGCCATTAGCACAAGACGAAGGATTCTATGGTAGAGAAGAATCAGAGCTATCAAACAAAGAGTATTCAGAGTTCACAAGGGAAGAGGAAGTAGAGACTAAAGAACCTCATCGAGAAGAACGATAATTTTCATGTACTTCTCCTACTGTCGAAGTAAGTATTGCTACTCCTCTTGCTGTCTTAGCAACACAAAGTAACCAGAGTAACCAGAGTAATCATAACACTCAGAGTATTGTCACAAGCAGTTTAGTACTAACTCAATCGAGAAACCAAAGAAAACCAATGGCATATGAAATGAGGTTACCTATTCTTAGAGGAGATGGATCTGAGGATCCTGACCAGCACTAGTTCTTATGAGAATCTGTATGGAGCATTAAGCAAGTCACCGATGAAGCTGTTAAGAGAGCTCAGTTTAGTACTACCTCAAGGGATAATGCATTGAGCTGGTATATGAAGTTTTTTACAGGATCTGTACATCCTAAATCATTGAATGACATTAAGACTATGTTGAGTGAAGAGTTCAATAATCCTAATTCGTAGTCACAGTGAATTACAGAGTTGAAGGAAATCAAGTAGAAGGTGACTGAACTTGTTTGGGAATTTGATGAAAGGTTTAAGACCTTGACAGGCCATTCAAGTTTTCATATTCTAGACGAAGAACATAAGGAATGGTTCATCACTACTCTCCTACCACACATTAGAGTTCCTCTAAAGCAACAAAAGGTCACTTCGCAAGCTAAAGAATTAGAGATTGCCATGAAACTAGAAGCATCCCCTGTAGGAGAATCTGATCGAGGTATGAGCCAGATTTTGAATCAATTAACTAGTTTATCGTTACAGGTTGAAGACATGAAGAAGGACAAAGTAAAAGAGAAAAGAGAAGACATCTAGTGTATCATATGTAAAGCAGAAGGCCATGACAAAGAGAATTTTCCTTTATTTAATGAATAATTGGCCTCTGGAGCCCCTAACCCTTTGAAGCATGCTACTTTACCATGGTGCAAGGTATGTAGAAATAGACATCGCCTTGGTGAATGTTATTATATGAATAAATATGTCCAGACACACACCAATCTTTATTGCACATTCTAGGGATGATTTTAAGGATGGAAAATTATTTTAAAATGTAGAAGCCTTGGCGATTCTTACTAATCCTTCATATGTCAACTATAAATGTTTGGCAATATTTTTGTAAAAATATTCAAATTTCTAAGAATTTTATATAGATTTTATAAAATTTTGGCTATTTTTAAGGTAAAATAATTTTATTCTATAGAATTTGGGCGAATCATTTTTAAAATAGAAAATCTCATTTTTGAAAAAACATGGAAAATTAGCCCATGAGCAAAATTTAGCCCCTAAAATCATCCCTGGCACATTCTGTAAATCTATGGGGCATGATGAGAAGGATTGTAGGGATTATGACCTCATGCATGAAAGGTCAAGGGATGCATATAGAATTCAAAGAGAATTATAGTCAGAAGGAAATGTTGCGTAGTTCAATTCCCCAAGAAGAGGAAACTTCAACCCTCGTGATGGGTTCATAGGAAGAGGACGAGGAGGAGGCATGGGTCAAGGTCAAGGTCAGGTTATTTTCTATAATTGTGCCCAGCCAGGACATTTGGCATGGGATTCTCAGAACCATTTTACCACTTGCAACTACTGTAATTCATTTGAACATGTCATTGAAGACTATCTAATATTGCTAGCTAAAGTTCAGGAAAGACGAGGTGGAAACTAGCAAGTCCAACTAATATCAGATGAACCTCACGGCGAGGAACCCAGAGTCATTGTTATTTCTAGAGGAGGCACTATCACAGGAGAATATAGGGTGACTCCAAGAAAGACTATAGATGGATCAGGGATCAGAAAAGCTTTAGAGAAGGCACCATTGGTTGATCCAAGGAAAGAAAAGCATACTTTTGAAGAAGCAAGAAGAGAATTTGTAGGTGAACATGCTTCTTCATATCAGGCACAACCATAAGTAAGGGAATGTGAAGTGCCTCAAGTATGTGATCATTCTACCCCACCTAGACAAGGAAAATAGGTAAGCAAGCTGGTGGACTTCTAGTATACTTGTATTAATTTGATTAAGGATGAAAGAGTTGTGCAGGAACTACAACACTTGATAAGACAATATGAAATTGTAAGATTAGATCCTCTGTTGAGTAGAGTTGTGAATCAAGTATCTAGAAAAAGGAGGACACGCAAGGAACTACACCTTAGTGCTAAGATTGGAGACTACGATGCATACTATGTGGTCCTCGACCTGGGATCATAAGTAAATGTTATGAAAAAGTAGATGTGGGAATTGATGGGAAAACCTAAATTGATTTACTCTCCTATTAGGATCAGGATGGATAATCAGCAGGTGGTGAGCCCCTTTGGAAGACTGGATAACGTCCCTGTGGACATCGATAAAGTGAGGAAATTTGCATACTTCGAAGTGATTGAGATTGTTGATGATAGATGTCCCTATCCTGCATTGTTGGGTATTGATTGGGCTTTCAAAAATTTGATTCTTGTTGACCTGAAAAAGAGAAGAATGACATTTGAGGGTGATGGCCTTAGGGTCATTACACCTTTTGACCCTGATAAAGGTTGCAGATACACATAACCTATAAGAGAAGAATATTGCACCTAAGAAATAAATAACATCTATAAAGTGACAGCAGGAAAACAAGATTATATTAATCCTACAACATATGGAAATCTAATTTGGTGAAGTGAAAGTGCATTCTCATCAGATTCATAAGAAGCATTGGAAAATTGGTAGAACATAATGTATGAAGTCTCTACGTGGAGGTCTGCCAGATTGACTAAGGCACTTCGTTGTATTGGCACAAAAGTAAGTAATCTTCCTACATTTGATGGCTTGAATAATTTAGAGACATTTCTATTTTAATTTGAAGGAATTGTACCAATACAACAGATGTTGTTAGCACTAGATGAAGCCTTGAAAACAACGCCAATGATATGGTGGGAAATGCACAAGAATAACATTGCAGAGTGGGTACAATGTCACACCTTGTTGACAGTGTGCTTTTCAGACCAAGATGAAGGTTGCAAAGTTCGATACAAAAGTCAGAGTTGTCCCAAGAACCATGTGCGAAGTTGTGAGGAAGCCCGAAGCAACATTCCTAAATTACAGTGGGTACATAAGTTTATTAACACCTTAGATAATACATCTATCAATTGGTATCTTCAAGCAGAACTATGCTTAATCACTAAACATTGGTATGGTATGACCCAGAACTTTATAGATACATTCCTATTTGAAAGTCAGTACCCCATAGTAGATCAGGCTTTACAATTTGTAAGACTGAAGGTATTTGAGGAGGCACCTAACCCCCCTCTTGAACAATAAGAAGATGAATGTACCATGCCTCTTCAACGGTTACAGGGTTGTTATAATATTAATGTTGATGAGGGCGATGACCCTAGGAATGTGAACATTTCAAAAATTGAAGGACAAAGAGATATAGAAGGGTCAGGAATTGAATTATCTTTTGTTGGGTATCCTATTAAAATTAAGAAAGTTAATATTGGAATAGAGAAAATACCTAAGTTGGAAAATGTTGGAGACAATTGGGATGATGATAATATTAGTAATATTACAAAACTATTGCATGAGTATCAAGACTTGTTTCCAAGAAAGTTCACAGACATGAAGGGAATTAAAGTGCCCATGGGAGAAATGAAGATTCCTTTGAAAGAAGATGCAAGTCCTATCAAGCAGAGCCCCTACAGATTGAATCCTAAGGACAATCAGAAAGTTAAGACTCAGTTAGATATAATGATGGAAGCAGGAATTATAGAACCAGTCGAAGAATCTGAATGGATCAGCCCTATGGTGGTCCAAGATAAGAAGACATGAGAAATTAGAATCCATGTAGATCTAATGAAATTGAATTATGCATGTTTATATGATCCATTTCCTACACCTTTTACTGATGAAGTTCTAGATAATGTAGGAGGACAGGAAGTTTATTCATTCACAGATGGACTTTTAGGCTATCACCAGATCATAATTGCTACGGAGGATAGACATAAGACTACATTTGCAACATAATGCGCTTCTTTTCAGTACACTGTGATGCCTTTTGGTTTGAAGAATGCACCAACCATCATTTCCAGGGTGGCGGTCGAAGCATTTAAATAATTTTTACATAAGTTTTTGGAGGCATATTTTGATGACTTGAATGTTTTTAGTCTATTGAAAGATCATATTGAATGTTTGAGATTAATGTTGGATAAGTGCCGGCAATGTCAGATTTTTGTGAACTTGAAGAAGTGTATTTTATTTTCACCTTTCGGAGTGTTGTTAGGACACATTGTATGTAAGCAGGGGTTGTTGGTAGATCCTTCCAAGATTTCTATCATTGTTGATCTATCTCCTCCTACTTCAGTTAGACATCTGCACACTGCATTGGGACACACTGGATACTACATAAAGTTTATTAAGGGTTACACACAAATAAAAAAACCTATGGAGAAGCTATTAAATAAGGATAGTAAGTTTCAATTGACAGAGGAATGCCAACGAATCTTTGACACATTAAAGTAGAAAATGGTCACTGCACCTATTTTGTTTTTTCCATATTGGAGTAAGGAATTCCATGTTCATGTTGATGCTTCATCCATTGCATTAGGAGTAGTTTTATGACATCAAGGTGTAGGATATATTGACCACCCTATAGCCTTTACTAGTAGGAATATTTCTACATCTGAAATAAATTATACTACCACTGGAAGAGAAGGCTTAGCTATGGTATATGCACTGTAGAATTTTAGACACTACTTGTTGGGAGGACATTTTAAGATGTTTATTGATCATTTTACATTAAAGTACTTAGTCAATAAACCAATGTTGGGGGGAAGAATATGTAGATGGCTATTATTATTTCAAGAGTATGACTTTAAGATTATGGTCAATCTAGGGAGAATGAATAAGGGACCCGACCACTTATCCAGGTTAGAACATGGAGAGGAACCTACCAGTTTGGATGATACACTACCACATGCACAATTGTTGGCCCTTGGGAAAGTCAATGATCACTTCATCGAGATAGTCCAGTTCCTATCCATAGGAATGGCACCTCACGAGTACACAATTATTCAAAAGAAACAGTTGATAGTTTGCACTGTCGACTTTCAACTTATAGCTGGACAGTTGTATAATATGGGACCAGATGAGATATTAAGAAGATGTGTTATGGAGTCAGAAAGACCATTGATTCTTGTAGAAGCACATGAAGGCATCGCAGGAGGACATTATGCAGGGAAAGAAACAATTTAGAAGGCTCTCAGAGCTGGCCTCTGGTGGCCCACTTTACATAAGGATGTTAAGGAATACTATAGAGCCTGCGATGTATGTCAAAGAATAGGGAAGCCTTATAGAAGGGATGAGATTCCCTTAACACCTCAGTTAACTTTACAGGCATTTTATAAATGGGCTATTGAATTTCTGGGACCTATCAACCCACCAGGAAAGCACACAGGCGCTCGATATATCATCACTGCTATAGAGTATTTGACCAGATGGGCAGAAGCAAGAGCAGTTAAAGATTATAGTGTAGCTACAACTGGGCAGTTCATCTTTGATGATATCATAACCATATTTGGATGCCCGAAGATCCTTATGAGTGATCAAGGCACACACTTCATTAACAAAACTATTGAATCCTTGACACAGGATTTCAAAGTTCACCATCAGAACAACACACCATACCACCCACAAGCGAATGGTATAGTCGAAGCTTTCAATAATATTTTGGAGACAACGCTGCTGACGAAGATTTTTAGTGTTAACATAGATGATTGGGATTTGAGAATTCTAGCAATGTTATGGGCTTATCGAGCTACTTGCAAAAAATTAACAACGTAGACTCCCTTCAAGTTATTTTATAGCCTGGAAGCAGTGGTGCCTATGGAATATTTGGTTCCTAGTTTAAGAATTGCAACATTTATGGGTATGGATGCCACCGATGATGTTCAAAACAGGCTCGCACAGTTGATGGAACTAGAGGAAAATAGGTTCATTGCAGGATTTCATCAGCAGGTACAAAAAGAATGAGAAAAGGCTTACCATGACAGACATATCAATAAGAAAGAATTTAAGCAAGGAGATTTGGTACTTTTATATGACAACAAGTTCATGAAGCATCCAGGAAAGTTTAGGACACATTGGCTTAGGCCATTCTAGGTTGTCTATGTTACAGAAGGTGGAGCTGCGTAGTTAAAGACTCTTAATGGAGAATGGAAGGATGGTTTAGTAAATGGGAGCTGATTGAAGTTGTATTGCGATAACCAACTACCTCACAGATCTCAGTAAAATCAAAGGAAGAAAGGTTTAGGTACCAGGTGTATTTGAAATTGGGTACTAGACATAGAAAAGACAATATGCACACGCTAGGGAGGGACAGAGAAAAAAAAACAGGTTGCTCTGCACATTCTGCAGTTGAAGTAATACATAAGTCTCAACCCTGCAGTGGCTCAAGATGAGTCACATGTGAGTGTTGGGGGCCTGTTGGCCCATGGTCATGTATTAAGGAAGAAAGAGAAGAATAAGGAAGAAGAAAGACAAAGTATGAAGTGTGCGGAAGGCACACAAACTGAGGAAGGGTCAAAGTGGTTAAAGAAGCAGAAAAGAAGGAACAAAGTAAAGGAAAACAAGTCGTTGAAAGAGAAGATCAAGGAAGAAAAAGCAACAAAGAAGATAGATTGTGGACAAGTCAGCAAGCGAAAGACAATATTAATGGGTGTTTTGGAGCACTTCATGGAGAAGAAGGAAGAATAGGTCGATGAAGTCCTTAAAATGTTGGTTATGTGGACCTAGGGTTTTGGAACCTAGGTTTTTGGACCTAGGGTTTTGGAACCTGGGCTTCGGTCTAGGGTTGTCTAAGAGTCACGGAATGTATAAATAGAGGACTAGAAGAGTCGAGAGAGGGTGATAGTGATATCGAGATGTAAAAGTGTTATATTTTAGTGTATTTTTGTATTTTGGATCTTCATCTGGGTGCGAAGATTGACCCTGCATCTAGGTGCGCAAGGAGAGGAAATAAAGAGGAAGGGAGAGAAGGATCTGCAACTAAGTGCGTAGATAGAACTATATATTTTCATTTATTCTATCAATAAACACATTTTTGTGGATGTATCCCTAGGGAGGGGGTGAACCACATAAAATCTTGTTGTTCTATGTGATTGATTCCTTGTTATTTACTTCCTTTTATATTGTTATTGCACTGTTATTGTTCCTATTGAAGATAAGAAGATATAACCTAAGTCGCGAAGTTAGCATAATACTGTTAAGAATATCTAGGTTATTTGGCATTGTTGTTTTGAATCATCTTGCATCTCCTCTGGTTGTAGACACCTGTGTCTTGCAACCCCCCTATTGCTACTTCGGGTGAGATTTCATCTACTTCCCAGGTGTTTCTGTAAGGGCCAGTAGTTAAGGTTTGTTGGTGCATTTTTAGATTTGAACCCTAGGTCTGTCCCTGTGCCAACAGAGGCTATGTGCACTACTCCAATATTGGACCTTCATGATTTCACAAAGACTTTTTTCCTGGAATGTGATGCCTCCGGGAGAGGAATTGGAGCAGTCCTTATGCAAGACGACAAACTTTTGGCCTTTACCAACCGACAATTGTCAGATCGCCATTTGGGCCAATCAATATATAAAAAGGAAATGTTGGCTATTATGCATGCAATAGATATCTGGCACACTTATCGCTTGGGAAAACTCTACCAAATTAAGACAGATCATCAAAGCCTCAAGTATTTTCTGGAGCAATGACCTTCCTCTCCAGCGCAACAAAAATGGATAACTAAGCTTTTTGGATATGATTATAAGATCATTTACAAGAAAGGAAAATAAAATGTGGTTGTTGACGCTCTTTCTCGAAAATATGAAGATGAAGGGTCCCTTTTATCCATATCCTTTATTGTCCCATATTGGCTCCAAGCGTTTCGCCAGGAATGGCTAGAAGATCCTAAAATTTTACACCGGATCCAACAGTTGCAAGACAATTCTCCAGTTTCCCCAGGGTACTCTTGGCACAATGATGAGCTTCGATACAAAGTTTGTTTTTATTTAAGTAAACCAACACAATTTAAATCCATGGTGCTTTCTGAGCTTCATGCTACTCCCACAGCTAGGCACTCAGGGTTTACCAAAACCTATGACAGGGTCAAATGTTCTTTTTTCTGGGATGGTATGAAAAAGGACATTCACACTTTTATGGCCGAATGTGATGTTTGTCAACATAACAAGGGAGAAACAATCAAATCCCCTGGCACACTTCAACCGCTTCCAATTCCATCTGCTATTTGTAGAGACATCTCTATGGATTTCATTGTGGGGTTACCTAAATCAGGAAATAAGACAGTTATCATGGTGGTAGTTGATCATCTTTCCAATTATGCTCATTTTTGTTCTCTACAACATCCATTTACTACATACAATGTGGCCCAAATTTTCATGGATCATGTCTTCAAGCTTCATGGCATGCCTCATTCTATTGTTTTTGATTGAGACCCCACTTTGACCAGCAATTTTTGGCAAGAAATTTTCAGGCTACAGGGCACCCAATTGCATCTTATTACAACCTATAATCCCCAAATTGATGGTCAAACTGAAGTTGTCAATAAGTGTTTGGAGACTTATTTGAGGTGTTTTGTCTCTAAAAGGAAAAATCACTGGGTTGAAAGGTTACCATTAGCTGAATGGTGGTACAATGCTTCTTACCATACCTCTACTCACATGACTCCTTTTGAAGTATTATATGGACAACAACCACCTTTTGTTCTCTCCTACATTCTAGGTGTCTCAAAGGTTCAGGCAATTGACCAAATTCTTACAGTTCGAGAGGCTATTATCCATACCCTCAAAGAGAATTTGGTTATGGCTTAGAATCACATGAAGAAACAAGCTGATCAAGGTCGCTCAGAACGTCAATTTGTTGAAGGTGACTAGGTATTTCTTCACCTGCAACCTTATAAACAAACTTCACTCAAAGATGAACATTTTCAGAAACTGGCGCCCAAATTTTAGGGTCCTTATATAGTTCTCAAGCGCGTGGGACAGGTGGCTTATCATTAATCTTTTCCTAGTTGTTCCAAGCTCCATCCTATTTTTCATGTCTCCTGCTTAAAGAAGGTGATTGGAACTAAGTTCCAAACGCAAACCAGCCTTCCTGAATTGGTTGAAGAAGGATCCATCTGGTTGCAGCCACAAGTCATTTTGGACCAGTGTGAGCATCGTCTTCATCAGTGCACCATCAAGGAAGTGTTAGTTCAGTGGAAATATACAACTCCAGTTGATGCCACCTGGGAGCCAGCTAGCATTCTGCAACAATTTCCTCATCTTAAGCCTTAAGGACAAGGCTGATTTTAAGGGGGAGGGAATGTTAGGGACCTAACCTACCTAACCCCTCAAGTGGGTATAATAATATATTTTCATGTAATAAAGGTCAATCTTAATAAGGCCTAGAAATAAGGAGGAATAAGTCAATTATAAGAAGACCTAATAGAAGTTTTCGCTTCTAGAAGGATCTTCCTATAGATTGTTCTTTTGGATATATAGATTTACTATAAATAAGAGTAGAGGGCTTGAGAATATTTGTATTGGATATTATTGTAATAGAGCTCTGATCTGTTGGAGGTTTCTCCCTCGAAGAGGCAAGTGAAAATTGCTCTCAATAATCAAAGTTCTCTTTTTGGTGTCATTCTGGTATTATTATGGTATTATTGTGGTATTGTTCTGGTTATATCATTGTTTCTCTGCCATTTCTAGATAATTATTTATGTTCTGCATACTATTTTATAAATGGAATACTACATTGTCAAGTCGTCCCCCAATAACACATCACCCCCATAATATCGTTCATATTCATAGAATAGTTCTTTATGTGGTGTAATATGCTAGGATGCTTCTCAATCGATCAACCAAACATCTTGATTCGACTATGTACTGGTCGACACCAAGTACACATCACCTCCCTTATCCGAGGTTGTCTTTCTCTTAGTCGTCTACTTCTCGTCGGATCTAGTAATGACTTCTATTTCCTTTGAGTTACAATCCTTCTTATAATGCCCAACTTTACCACATTTCCAACATCTTCGTGTCAACTGAACCAAGGATTTAGATCTACCCTTTGACTTTAACTTTCTACCAGAGAATCTACCTTTATCTTTTTCAACTAGTTGACCTCTCACTACTGGGGAATCTTTGGTCGATCCTTCCATATTCGTCCTTCTCATTTCTTCTGACATCAAAGAAACAACCACGTCCTCTAGTGTTAGTCTAGTTGTATTACTCCCAATAGCCATGACTAAGCTATCCCAGGAGTCTAGAAAAGAACATGATAGGTTGATACACTTCTCCTCATCAGTGATCTTAATATACATACATGATAACTAGCTTAACATGGTATTAAACACATTTAAATTCTCAATCACTAAACTTCCATCACTCATCCTTAGAAGATACAGTTTCATTCTAAGAAACAACTTATTTACCATATATTTTGATTGGTATAAGATTCCCATCTTGTCCCATAGTTTATTGGCTGAATCTTCACCTGATACATTCAACAACACTGAATCTCCAAGACAAAGTTGAATCATACTTCTTTCTCTTCTTTCGAGTTGCTCCCATTCTTTCGTCAACATGCCTGTTAGCTGGGTACTTGGACATACCGTTTTCCATTTTTCTTGATCTACAAGAAGATCTTCCATTTTAAGCTTCCAAATCTCAAAATTTTGTCCATTGAATTTTTCTATCTCTATTCTAGAACTGCTTGCCATTCTTTACCATGATGTTTAACATAATTTATTACTTATGACTCTTACTATACCTAGGGTTTAGTTATCAGATTCAATATTAGAATATCAAGATCTAATATACTCGCCAAAGAATAACACAACTTTGATAACTCACTTGTCAGGGAAGACCTAAGCTATGATACCACATTTCAGTAAATGAAAGGGACTTCCACACTAATCCTAGAAAAAGAGAGGACGAATTTAATAAAGAACACAAATGACACAAGAAATCACAAAGCACACCAAGATTTTACCCTAGAAACCCTTAACTGGGAAAACCAACATTCCTTTGAGTGTTTTTCTCTCTTGTTGTCTTATTCAATAAGAATAAAAGGTTACATGTCTAACCTTGATCCACACCTAAGACACAATCGACATTATACCCTCTTTCCTGTGCAAGAACAACCATGTAGCCAATTCAGCTTACATATGCATGACCAACAACCTACGATTATAGATGCATTAACCTGCATTAATGCATTCCATCATTATCCTTTATGGCCTTACAAAACACCTCTTTATAGGCTTTACAGTAGGAAAACCCCTAAATATTGGTGCCCGAAAATAGTTACATATACATGCATATCATTGACTACAAATCCCGCAAATCCTTGGATTTTGTTACACTCGTCTCGACCTCTTGGTGGTTGAATTTCCTTAGATATCTTTGACTTCGAATTTTGCCATTCGACTTCCTTGACCTTCGACATGATGTCAATCCACCTCAACCTTGATTGTTTTCGATCCACCCCAACTAGAATTTCACTGCAAATAATATAAAAGCCCAATAGTGGGATCATCAAAGGGGGACCTACTGGTAATGGAGGTGTATCTGACATGCTTGAATTAGAGTCGGAGGGCATGTCATATTGACTATTATGAGTTTTAAGAATAATTCCCTCCTCTATTATAAGGAGAATGTTATGGGTTACATAATTTCTAGGTTGAGATTTTCCTAGATTAGGGTATTGACCAATCTATTGGGTAGAAGGACCAGATTCTTGTTGCATAGAAACCACTCCTTGATGGGGGAATGGGTTATGTAAAACCATTGGTGGTGGGGGTTTAGGGAAGTTATGTTTAATTTGTGGGGCACCATAACAACCACCGACCACTAACAGGCTAGGGAATGTCACTACCCAGACACTTAACTTAGTTCTGACAACATATTGTAACACCCCAGTACTTAACTAAGCTATGTCACATAACTTTTTCTCTTCAAATACATATATATACACACAGGCATACATACATATTTAACTGCATGCAATTAAACATATACATATAATGCTCTAGCAAAAGCTTCACATCTAAAGCATAAACAAACAGTTGCATTCTGTAAATATATGATTTTCAGGATGAGATAATAGTAAACACAAACATGCAACGTATACAGGGGAGTACCCTTAAACATATGGACAGACATGATCACACATGCAATAAAACCCATAAAGTAACACATAAATGGCAATGCAACATGTAAATTTATCACATAATCAATACTTATCTTGATAAGAATGTCACCAATTACGTGCAGACCATCCATGAACCTCCTAGCCTTAGACTACACTATTCATCACTCTCAACAGTGAGTCACCCCCGAGTTGGGACTAGACTCCACCCGGGTAAGGGATTCATAACCAGGCTAAAGGTCCATGGTCAACCAGAAAGATTCCCTCTCAGGTGTTCACTCAACCATAGCCTACAACCTCGCCTTCCCCACATGCCTATCCCACCCAAGGAAGTGTGCCCCTTCTATGCTCAACAGTCCTTTGACTGCCCCACTTCCCTTCCAAGGATTCAGCAACAGGTCAGACGAGAAGTATATGAGCACTGTAGCCACAGTTTAGCACCTTCAGGAAATCGATCCCCAACAATTCTCTCACTCAGAGAATTGGTCACGGGCCTGACAACCTGCATCTTCAATCTCACTCCCAAGATGATAGGTACACCCACAGGAATGGTTATCGAACTGGTCTCGGTATGGTGGTATGAAGATACGAGGATAGCTCAAGGACTGATAGAATGTATCTGGGATAATGGTTCTCTGGTCAAAGGAAAAATGGTAAGATTCTCTGCAATTATTCCACCCTCTCTTCCCAACAATGGTCGATTTTTCCCTCAAAAGAACTAAGTCTCGGAAATAAGTATGCATGTCTCCAACTTGACACTTGTCATGTTGGAAGCTACTCCGGTACACTTGTCCCCTACTTTAGGACTTAGGATAAAGTATTAAATCCATACTTTATGTTTTTAAGAAATATTAATATAGTATTTCTTTTCGGCTTTAAGCTCTCTAGCTTAGCCCTGTTCTTAACTTTAGGCCCTCCCTTTCCCTATTTGGTGGAATCTAGTCCCCCTTTTCTTTTATCGTGGTTGATCTACGCACAACAGTGCATTTATATTAATCATGAGACATATACAAAATAGGTGCACTGACCTTTATCATCTAGGCACTTTGGCCTAATTCCAAAACATAATCATTCCGGCTTATAATATTGGCTCACCAGCCTATAATGCATATCATATACATAAAGGTTCACTGACCTTAATATTGCATGTACTTTAGTTACTGTGTGTTGTATCCGTTGTCTTCAAGGTTGGATGCACTTTAGTTACTGTGCACGGTATCTAGAAATGTGCATACTACATTACTTTATTGCACAATATATGCACGCACCATGCCATGAAAGGTGTATTACAAAAATGATGTCTAAACAACTCACTAGCTTAAATATACTTGGATTACATTTGCATTTGGGTTCATCCAAGGGATATTACAATCCCCTCCCCTTATTAATGCATTGTCCTGAGTGCATCATGTACCCATATACAACAAAATTTTCAAAATTTTTCAAAAAGATGCAGGTATTCTTCCTACATTTCATCCTCATGCTCCCAGGTAGTGTCTTCAGGTCTGTACCAGGTCCATTGGACCTTTACAATCCCTATGTCTCGATTCCAGATTTGTTTGATTTTCTAGTCCAAAATGTGCACCGGATGCACTTGGAAAGTGCCTTCTTGCTCCACCTGAATAACATTCCAATAAATAACATGATTAGCATCACATATATATTTTTGTAGCAATGATACATGGAATACATTATGAACAGACATAGATACAGGCAATGCAATCATATAAGCAACTGGACCAATCCTCTCTAGGATTTCAAATGGTCCACAAAATCTAGCTGCCAACTTGGCATAGCTTCCCAACTTCAGGGAACTCCTGTTAGCTTTCACTTTCAGGAAAACATGATCACCCACTTTGAATTCTCTGTGGATTTTGTTTTGATCAACATAACATTTCTGTCTATCTCAGGCAACTTTCAAATTCCTCTTAATTTTTAACATTTGGTCCTCCATCTCCTTGAGAAACTATGGCCTGACTACTGTTCTATCAGCTGGGTTATCCCAACTTACTGGAGTATTGCACCTCTTATCGTAAAGTTCTTCAAATGGGCTCACCTTCAATGATTCCTGATACCCATTGTTGTAAGTGAATTCTACTAAATGTAGGTAGTCTTCCCATTTTGATGGTTTATCAACCACATACATTCTCAACATATCCTCTATCACTCTATTCACCCTCTCTATCCACCCATCAGACTCAGGATGGTAAGCTGTACTAAAGTTCATATTCATTCTGAATCCTTTGAACAATCTGTTGCTTTGTGAGTAGTTTTTAGTGGAATAAAATGGGAAGATTTTGTAAGCTTGTGCACCAACACCATAATCGAATCATGTAGCTTGCCTATTCTGAGAAATCCCATAATAAAATCCATTGTCACCACTTCCCACTTCCATTCAGGAATGGGAAAAGGTTGCAGCAATCCTATTGGGTGCCTATGCTCTGTTTTAACTTTCTGGCATTCCATACACCTAGAGATGTATTCCGCAATTTCTCTCTTCATACCTGGCCAAAAGTATTGGCTCTTGACCTCTGCTACAGTTTTATGATATTGAGGGCGCCTTTCATAAGGAACATTATGCATCTCATGCAAAATTATAAGTTTCAAGTCCTGGACATTTGGTACAAAAATTCTGTTCTTGTGCAATAATATTCCATCTATTCCCAACTTATAAATATCCATCTTCTGTGGTGTCTTACCTTGTTGTAATTTTGCTATCAATTCTTTTTACTGCAGGTTTGTATTTGCAGCCTCTATGATTTTTCTTGTAACATCAGTCTGATACATGTTGATGGTTGTAGCATGTAGTTCATGCACCCTCCTACTGAGTGAATCAACCATTTTATTTTATTTCCCCTTGATGTTCTTTATATCAAAGTCATATTCACTTAGAAATTCTAACCATCTTCTTTGCCTAGCATTTACATTTGGTTGATCAAATAAATATTTCATACCATTGTGGTCCGTTCTTAGCTCAAACCTTTTCCCCATGAGTTAGTGTCTCCATTTCCTCAGGGCATGCATTATGGCTGCCAACTCCAAATCATGTGTGGCATAGTTTCTTTCATGATCCTTCAACTTCCTTGATTCATAACATATCACAAATCCATTTTGACTGAGGACTCCACCAAGTCCTTCATTACATGCATCTATGCACACAATGAAGTCTTCATTTGGGTCTACAATCCTTAGTATTGGAGCACTTGTCAATAATTGTTTCAAATGTTGAAAACTCCTTTCACAGTCCGACGTCCACTGAAACTTCATACCCTTTCTTTGCAAGGAAGTGATTGGGTGTGCTAACTTTGAGAATCCTCCAATGAATCTCCTATAGTAGCCTACAAGGCCCATGAATGATCTAACCTCTGTCACATTATTTGGTGCTGACCATTCTCTAATGGCTTCTATCTTCTCAGGATCCACTACCATCCCATCCTTTGAGATGATATGCCCCAAATAATGAATTTGTTTCTGATAAAATGAGCACTTGATCAATTTGGCATACAATTGATGCTCCCTTAATACTTGCAACACCATCCTCAAATGATGTTCATTCTCTTCCTTTGAATTAGAGTATATAAGAATGGCATCCAAAAAGACAATGACAAACTTGTCTAAATATTCTCGGAAAACACCATTCATTAAGCACATGAAAACAACTGGTGCATTTGACAATCTAAATGGCACCACTGTGAACTCATAATGACCATACCTTGTCCTAAAGGCAGTCTTGTTGATATGTTCCTCTTTAATTATTACCTGATGGTATCCCGATCTAATATCTATCTTTGAAAATATCTTTTCATCTTTCAATTGATCAAAAAGATCATCGATCCTTGGTAGAGGATACTTGTTCTTTACAGTCACTTTATTAAACTGTGTGAAATCAATGCACAATCTTAACGTTCCATATTTATTTTTCACAAACAAGACTGGGGCACCCCAAGGTGACACACTTGGGCGTATATACCCCTTCTTCAGAAGTTCTTCTAGCTCCATTTGCAACTCCTTCAATTCTAGTGTACTCATTCTGTAAGGAGTCTTTGACATGAGAGCTTCTCCTGGTGTCAGATTTATCGAAAAATCAATGTCTCTCTTTGGGGGTAGTCCTAGTACTTCCTTGAATACATATTCAAACTCTTTCAGGACTGCATAATCCTCCAAATTTGGCACCTTGTATTTAGGTGTCTCCTCCATATGAGTTGCAAATATTTGGCATCCTTTTCTATAACATTTCTTCAGCTGCAATGCTGAAATTTCTTTAACGGTTACTACCATGGGAATTCCCTGCACTTTCCTTTGGTTCCCTTCTTCATCCAAGCAAGTGAATGCTTTGTTATGAAAATCTAATAGATCATGATGTGGGTCCAACCAATCCATCCCAATTAGACAGTCATAGGAACCTAAAGGTAAGATTTTTAAATATTCCTTGATGTTCAGTCCGTTCATGTCCATGAGACATGACTTAACCATCTCATTAACCTTTCTTTTGGATCCTATATCCAACTGTACCAACCAATATTTTCCATGCTTTCTTCTTGTCAATTGAAAACTTTCTACCATCTTAGGATCTATATAACTATGACTAGCTCCCGAATCAATTAAAATAGCAATGGTTTGGTTGTTAATCATACCTTACACTTCAATCATGTGTGATTGATATTCTTCTTGCTTGTTATCCAGGGCTACATAGATCCTTGGCACATTTCTTCCCATGTCCTCCGTTGTTTCATCTTGATGTACATTATAAACAGACCTTCCTTTTTCCTGTCTTTGAGGACAATCTCTGAATCTATGATCTCCTTTACAACCCCAACATTGAATAGGTGGTTGCCTTGGCCTTTGGCCTTCTGCCTCTATTGTTTTGGGATCTTTAAGAGTTTGTGGTCCCTGTGGACTATTTCTGAAGAATGGTGGTTTAAATCCTTTCTTCCTCTGATCCACCTTAAACTTCTTTTTTTCTTCCTAAGCTTTTTGGAAAGTTGGCCTTGCTTTCTGTTGATCACTGATGAACGCTGACAATCCACTCAAATACCTTTGAATTTTAACTGTCTCATCCTTGATGAAAGAGACGTACTTCAGCAGTTCCAGGAACCTTCTTTCATATTCATCTATGGTCATTCTTCTGAGCTTGAGTTCAAAGAACTCTTTCATTTTCTTGTCATAATATCTCTTAGTCAAGTATTTCTTCTCAAAATACTTCTTAAATTCCCTCCAAGTAACGCTTTTCTCTTTAATGTGTTGTACCTGCACAAGATGATCCCACCACATGGATGCCTTTCCTTTGAGTGGATAGATGGAAATTCTACCCTCTGCATGAGAAGAATAATTTTGTAATTGAAAATGCTTTCTCATGCCCAATAACCATGTTTCTGCATATTCATCCTTCTTGTGCTCACCATCAAATGCGGGAGGTTTGATTTTGTTCATTTCTCCTCTTAGCTCATCCACCCCATACCTCTTATGTTGTCTGACAGGGGATGGACTTGTACTGCTACCTACTCTTTTATTGGAATTCTTTGGGGAGTGATGGTGGTGTCTTCTAACACTTCTTGATTTCATTTTCCCATCCGAAGGTTTGTGACTTCTAGATTTTCTTGAGTCACTTTCTTTTTCCAATTTCTTTTCTATTTTGTTCAGACTTTGTAATAACTTCATGTTGAAGTCATCCTGCTGCTCTTTGGCTCTCATAAGCCTTTCATTATTATCTTTATGTCTTTGGATGTCCTTTTGTAAATTTTTAATGGTCTCTACCATATTCAAGTTTTCATTCCTTTCCTCTCCATGTCCATTGGAGTTTGTTCCTTCAATGTCCAAATGGACATTCATCCCTCTGCTCTCATCTTGTTGATTGTAATTTCTCCGTGTCTCTTCCATTCCTATGGATTCGGTACTGATATGATCTGATCTAGTTGTTGTTAATTATGCAAAATGTGCAGCCATTAAAACTTATTAGATTAACTAAATCAACAATCCATGAGAAATATAAACTATTTTGGCTCAATAAATATATCAGAATTTTCTTTTCTGATTTCCTGGTGTTGCTTTTTTGATTTCCTAGTGTTTTCACCATGACAATTCTTAGACAAGACCCAAGTTTTGATAACTTAGCAAGAACTACATCATCACATAGAGATACATCAGACAAAAGGCAGTTTGCCTAAACCACTTTTGCGTAAGTTCCAATGTCATGTGTTCAATATGTCAAATCCACCATTCGTGGGATGGGTGACGGCTAGTTAGATCACTCTATCTCATTTGCTCAGTACATCACAACCATTTGAAGTTAGGTGAATGCCCCCATGTAATGAACTCAAAAACGTTTAATCATTTGAAATGGATTAGCCGAGCATGGAAACCCATCATACTTGTGCACAAGTCTTTTAGTGATTCATGATTGAGGCTCTATAATTACCAATTCTCGGGTATGGAAGCATCATCTTATCCATCAACCAGCAGTCTCCAAACTGGTTCAACCTTCTCATCTCTACAAAATTATTTCGATGTCCACAGTACTAAGGTATATGGAACCAGTTAAATTCAATGAGACTGTTCGGGCAACATGCTAAATTTTCCTGCGAGTACGAAGGAAAAGGTAGTTGCACAGATAATGGTGACTAAATTTCACACAGTACCTGTTACTGATTCGAGATTGGAAATCAAGCTAAATCCAATCATGAGAGATCTGGTTATCAACATACCAGCTTTGAAGAAGAAACGAAGAAAGCGATAGAAGAAAGAACCCATCGCTGAAGCGGCTGAGAGAGTTGGAGAGAATCAACCAGTCTGGTTAGATTCTTTAAAGGAGGAGCTAGCTAAGCTGAAATCATCCCTCAAACACAATTGTGTATGTTTCAACGATTTTTGGACAGATGGTAGTAGAGGTAAGGAATCTCCGGAGATGATAGACTTGTTCTTGTATAGTCCCTTTAAATAGAGAAAGTTCTATTTTGAATCATCCCCTTTTGTAATTTTGGATTTTATATGAATATATAAGTGCATAAGCGGATTTTGTACTGCTTATGACAAGATTCCAACTGATAGTGACATGAATCTTGTTTCCTTTAATATTATGTGTCTTCTTGTGACTTATATTTCACTTTCAACTGTCTAAATAAAACTCAGAATTCATCTCACTTGCTTGACTCATTTAAATAATACTTCAATGTAGTTGTGTATTCCCGTTTCTTTGAATACTATGTAAATTTTCTATTAAACTCAGACTCGTCATCTTAATTAGCCTTTTAGATGATTTTGTGTGCATAAAATTCAACCTGTGTACCTTTATTTATTGTGTACAATGACTTTATAAGGTAATTCATTCTTCCATGCACCTATATCTGCTATACATTTCCTCTTCATCGCGCCAATAACTTGTGTGCACTACTTTTGTGTTGCGCGCCAATATCCACTATGCATTGTTTCTGTATCGCACTCGAATATTCCACATGCATTTCGCTCTATGCATTGCACCATGCCAAAGTTCAATATGCCTTACCGTGTACCATAATCTGTATGCCCCATCGAATACTCTGTCGCTACCACGCACAATCACCTGTGTCCACCTTTGCCTGCACTATAGTGATACAACTCATACTCACATAATGTGTGCACCAACCAAACTTCACTTTGCCTTACCATACTGAACACACCACGTGCACCCTTACTATGTGTATGCACACCGCACAATGCTAAATTTAGCGCACGCATCCCTACATAATATTTTTCTGTGGGATTTCTCAATTTACTGTGCGCACCTGTATGCAAATATCTTCTGCACAGTGTCAAAATTTTCCTTGGACGCAATATATTGTATACCATTCTATAATCACTGCCATACTGTAATCTCACCTCCATTCGACTTGTTTGGCCCATTCATGCTCAGTGTCGAAAACTGATGCTCTGATACCATACTGTAACAACCCCCGACCACCAACAGGCCAAGGAATGTCACTACTCAGACACTTAACTTAGTTCTGACAACATATTATAATGCCCCAGTATTCAACTAAGCTATGTCACATAAATTTTTCTCTTCAAATACATATATTTAAACACAGGCATGCATACATATTGAACTACATGCAATTAAACATATACATACAATGCTCTACTAGAAGCTTCACATATAAATCATAAACAAACAGTTGCATTATGTAAATATACGATTTTCAGGCTGAGATAACAATAAACACAGACATACATCATATATAGGGGAGTACCCTTAAACATACGGACAATCAAGATCACACATGCAATAAAACCCATAAACTAACACATAAATGACAATGTAGCATTTAAATTTATCACATAACCGGTACTTATCTTTATAAGAATGTCACCAATTGCGTGCAAACCGTCCACGAACCTCCCATACTTAGACTACACTGTTCATCATTCTCAACAATGAGTCACCCCTGAGCTGGGACTAGACTCCACCCGGGTAAGGGATTCCTAGCCAAGCTAAAGGTTCATGGTCAACCAGAAAGACTCCTTCTCAGGTGTTCACTCAACCATAGCCTACAACCTCTCCTTCCCCACATGCCTATCCCACCCAAGGAAGTGTGCCCCTTCTCTGCTAAATAGTCCTTCGGTTGCCCCACTTCCCTTCCATGGCTTCAACAACAGGCTAGAACGAAAGTCTTAGAGTGTTGTAGCCACAGTTTAGCACCTTCAGGAAATCGATCCCCAACAATTCTCTCACTCAGAGAATTGCTCATGGGCTTGACAACCTGCCTCTTCAATCCCGCTCCCAATCTGATAGAGACACCAATAGGAATGATTATCGAACTGGTCTAGGTATGGTAGTAGGAAGATATGGGGATAGCTCAAGGACTGACAGAATGTATCTGGAATAATTGTTCTCTGGTCGAAGGAAAAATGGTAAGATTCTCTGCAATTCTTCCACCCTCTCTTCCCAACAATGGTCAATTTTTCCCTCAAAGGAACTAAGTCTCAGTAATAAGTATGCATGTCTCCAACTTGACACTTGTCATGTTGGAAGATACTCTGATACACTTGTCCCCTACTTTAGGACTTAGGATAAATTAATTATCCGTACTTTATGTTTTTAAAAAATATTAATATAATATTTATTTTTGGCTTTAAGCTCTCTAGCTTAGCCATATTATTAACTTTAGGCCCTCCCTTTCCCTATTTGGTGGAATCTAGTCCTCCTTCTCTTTAATCGTGGTCGGTCTATGCACAATGATGCATGTATATTAATCATGAGACATATACAAAATAGGCGCACTGGCCTTTATTATCTAGGTGCTCTGGCCTAGTTCCAAAACATAAGCATTCTGGCTTATAATACTGGCTCACCAGCCTATAATGCATATCATATACATAAAGGTTCACTGACCTTAATATTGTGTGCACTATAGTTACTATGCGGTGTATCCACTGTCTTCAAGGTTGCACACACTTTAGTTACTGTGCACGGTATCCAGAAATGTGCATACTACATCACTTTACTGCGCAGTATATGCACGCACAATGCCATGAAAGGTGTATTGTAAAAATGATGTCTAAACAACTCGCTAGCTTAAATATACTTGGATTACATTTGCATTTGGGTTCGGCCGAGGGATATTACAGGCACCCTATGGGGAAGGGGGTCCTTATGTCTTCATATACTCCTTCATTCTTTTTTAGTTCACTATTTGGGGGAAATGGTGAGTATAGTGTCCATACTCACCGCATAATTTGCAAGGGAATTTAGTTCTAAGGTTATTGTTCTTACCTTGTTGTTGTTAGCCATTATTGGTTTCAGTATTCTGTTTTTTGTTACTAGCATTAGGATTTCTCCATGCTAGAGGATTTGGTTGTTGGTGGTTGCTCCCCTATCCTTCGATTGTATTGGATTTGTTTTTTCCCTTCCTCTTCAAATTATTCTATTGAGTGGTAGGGTTCACCATGTTCATTTATTCAAATTCTTGAACCTACTATATATGCAAAGGTTGGACAAAGTCGACCTTGACCTACTACTTCCCTTGTGGTGGCATGGTAGTGGGTTGTGGGGGACTATGAAATGGATAGTATGTATTACTATTTAGGGAGGTCCATAGAGGTTATATGATGGTGAGGGTCCTCTACCACAACCTGGGTTGCATGAAGGATTGTGCATATTCCTAAGAATGTTCATACCTGGTTGGGGTAAGGGATTCATGGGTTGCAAGAGGTTGTGCCCCCCAATTATTTGAGGAATGGGAGAAGGGAACGTGCGATTGGGTACATATAGTGCACATATAGGAGGAGGATAATATGGTTCTCCTCCATAATGATTTTTTATTGATTTATACCATACGAGGGAGTTGGTTGATGATAAGGATTGAGGTGGGTCATAAACCCAATCAATCCATGCAATGAATGGGATATTCATGTCCTTTATTCACCAAATGGTAGGGGATGAGGAGCATCTGGGAGAACTATGTACATGTATCGATACTGTGATTAAATCAAATTGAAGTGTCGATCCTTACTGATGGCATCGTCTTCAGTTTGTGGCATGGAATGTTGGAAATGTTTAACAGGTAGCATATGCTTGTCATTGATGGCAAGTACAGCAATGAAGATGGCATGTGTACAGGAAGAATGTACAAAGGATTGTTGGCATGTTTTTACAGGATGACAGACAAACAGAAGACAAAGTTCAGAGAGGTGAATGATCGTGCGCAGACGTCGGAATCCTTTAAGGATTAGAGGAGAATAATCTCAGGAGGAATAGCGTTCTTATACGCGCAAGAAGCACAGGAAAGAGATCCAGAGCTGTCGGATCTCACTCGAAAATCCCGATAACTGTTGGATCAGGAGAAGTTGCGCAGATGTTAAGCGTAGGAGTTGGCATGCAGAAGAAGTGATCTGAGCCGTCAGATTGGAAGTGGATACTTGATAGCCATCATATCTGCAAAATCTACGAGGGGGATAATCCATCAGAGAATCGGGGATCGGGACTTTGAAATGTCCAGTTCAATGGACATCGAAAACCTCGAATTCGCGATATGCGATTTCGCGATTTGATCGCAGCCGTTAAAGCAAGCATGAGATCTGGACCGTTGATTTCCTTCATCGGAGAATCAGGGATCGGGACTTTGATATGTCACGAACACACTGCAACAGAAACTCCGAGACCGCGAAACATGATACTACGATTCAATCGCAACCATTGAGTCAATATTGCACCAGGACCATTGATCTCAGCTCAATACGGAATTTTAGGGATCAGGTTTTTGAAATGTCCAATTCATGTGTCAACAAGAACCCGAAATCATGATGAGTGAAATTCCGACTAAACCTGAACCGTCAGATCAAGATATGATCTAGACCATCGATCCAACTCATGACAATAGACCACGTTAGCTAAGCGACACGTGGCACAACCAGGTAGTGACAAGTGTCAGAATGATTCAACATTTCAGGCACATGTGGGTAACGAATCAAAGTGACACATGGTAGTATTTAACACATGTCAAACCACGTGTGACATCAGCAGAGGCATCGACGATCGGAACCGTCCATCTGAGGGACACGTGTCGAAGATCTAGGCACAGTCAACATATTGGCCATCGGGAAATCAAAGTTCCTGAGGTCGAAGGAAACGAGACATCGAAAGTCTCAAAATCCCGAAGGGATCGGGACCGTCCATCTGAGGGACAGGTGTCGAAGATCAAGGCACCGTCGACATTTTCTTCATCGGGAAATCGGGGATCCCGCTGACAAGAGTTTTGTGCAATTCAGAATCACGATCCATGAAACCCCGATGAGTAGAGGCTAGCTGTCAGCGTGTGTAGGGACACATCAGGATCGGAGGATCGGGAATCCCGGAAGCATGTGCATGGGAACATCAAAAACCCCGATTTCGTGAAACGCAAAATCACGAGTAAATCTGGATTGTCAGATACAGAATTGATCAGAACCATTGTTTTTAAAAGGGGCGTGCATAGATTTAATTTAAAATTATTAAAAAGGGGCCAGATTTCCCTCGAGTAATAAATATGAGACCCGATGAGTGTTGAATGGGTCCTGGACCAATGGGCTTAAGAAGGGGTCGATGCTCTTCCTACAGGTGATTTGGCAGAGGCAAAGGAGGACGGTGATAGGTTGCAGAGGTCCTTCTTGGAGGACACGGAGGCCATTTTCTGACAGTAGGGATATCTACTGGTGGGTGAGGTCATTTGTGTAGGCCACATGGAAGGTTTGAGGGAAGAGGAACCTCCGTGTGGCAGTCGATTGGAAGATCTACATTGAGAGAGAGATCTTGGCTGTGGGTTTAGCAACCACAAGAGCAGAGGCATCATCTCCAGGTTTATTGATTTGTTTAATGTGTGTCTTTTGGTAACTGCCTGGCAGTTTGTAGATCTGTGTTTACTCTTGAGATAATTTCAGTTACTGTCATAACCACTAGATGAAACTGCCTGATCCAGTGTGAAAATTAATGAAATGAGGTTAGCAGTGAGTATGAGGGTTAAACCCTTCAGTAGAAGCAAACTACCAGTAGAAATTGTTGCTATCTTCAGGGGGTTGCAGCTCCCTTCCAAGAAAGGCTGGTAAACAAGAGAAGGTTGTAACATTCTGCAGGTAGAAGCCTGCGTACTAGTATGAGTCTGCACTAGTACACTATTGTAGAATGTTTTCTTAATAATAATCATTGAGGACAGAGACAACGACAACGGTGGTTTTCTCCCGAGTTGGGTTTCCACCTTAAATCCTGGTGTTCATGTGTCTTATTCATCTATGTTAGTTTATTTTGTTATTACTGCACTGAATTACTATTTAATAGACATCTGATGAATGAAGAAATTCATAATAAGATCTCTGGATGCACTCCAGTTTTTATAATAATATACAACAACTGGTCTCTATAAAGTAGACTAAGATTTTCAGTGAAAGAAAAGTGAAAAATCGATTGATAGCTCAAAACACTGATTCACCCCCCCCCCTCTCAGTATTTCTCAACAATTGGTATCAGAGCCTAGTCCTTCTAAAAAGGCTTAGCCGCTAGAAGGAAGATCAATCAAAATGAGCAATCAAGACGGAATGGCATCTATTAGGCCTCCACTCTTCAATGGAAATAATTTAATCTTCTGGAAAACAAGGATGAGATCTTATCTTCAGTCTCTGGGAGCAGATGTATGGGCTATTGTTGAAGG
>ML791681.1:586811-610547 GCA_009831015.1 Picea engelmannii
CAGAATTTGTAATAACTTGGGCGCACATCTAGACGGCCCAGAACAAAGCGCTCAAATCTATGGTTCACATTGAATTCCGGACCCCCCCCTCCGTTCTTCCTTTAATGGAGGGGGGGGGGGTCCGGAATGGGTATTAATAAATGTGCTAAGATCTGCGGCCAGAAAACCAGCACGCGGATCAATGGATCAAAATGGATTTCGGACCCCCCTTGGTGTCCTACTTTTAACCAACGGGGGGGGTCCGGAAAATATATTTCCTTCAGCAGGCCCTTGTTCATACATGGCGTCAGTTTATTGGTTCTCAAGTCCCATCCTCACATGCTCTCTGACAGCCCGTCACTCCGGGAAGTCATCCTCCACTGATGACACTTGCGTCGCTGATTCCCAAGTCATGTCCCATCCCATAACTGCTGCTAGTCCCTGTTGTCAGTCTCTAACCCTCTTCACTCATGAACAACCCCTTTTGGTGACTTTTACCTCAAATCACCAGCCTCCACGTCATCCCTCATTATGCTTTGGCCACCGTCATCTGCCATATCACCCCCAAGTGGCCCGTTGTCCATTAATAATTGGATAATATACCAGTTGTCATGTTGACCGTTTTCCCGCGTCCAACCAACCCAATTTTGAATAAAACTATTGTTTTCCCTTTTCATTCGTTATTCATCCATCGTGCCATAAACCTCTTATTCCTCCATTGCTTCTGCATCACCTTCACCTTCAGTACAGTATACCCCACTAACATTGTTTATTGCAGGTATTGTTGCTGAAATGGTGTCAAAACCAAGACAAGATGAGGGAGAAGAGAACCCTTTTCTTCCTCCTCCTGTCGACCTGGATAAAATTCCCTTGGTCGATAAAGATCGATTGACAGCAGATACTATTTACAGTTTCAACTTTTTTGATCTTCAGTCATGGATCCGGGAGGTTTTCCTGGACCCGAGTGACGAAATTGGACTCTGGGAGTCCAATTTTCCCCTGTATCTCTTTCCCCAAATTCATCATTTCCCAAAATTCACCCTCAAATGCCAAGCCCATTTTTTCCCTGTCCAGAAAGCCATCGTTTCTTCGTCTAGAGACGTCCTCTTTTTCATCACCCCCGAAGATATTGACCAGATGATGCAAATACCCCGTGCTGAATCTGCATCCCCATTCAATTTAGAAATCCTCACTGAGTTATACTAGAAAATGACTTTCCCTCAGAGAGCTTAGATATTTGAGTTTTTTCTCCCCACTTCCGCTCCACTCCCTTCCACCAACCCCTCTTACCCTTCTTCCATGTTCTCCACCAAAGGAAATCAAATCATTTCTTCCCTATGTGCCCTGCTTGGTTACTATTTTGATCAATGGGTAGATGAGCCCATCCTGGGTTTTCTATCCATTTTCTCAAATGATGAACAACCCACCACGCAGTTCGACTACAGCACCTTCTTGGCCGATAATATTCATGAACAATTTGTGAATTTTGGCACAGAGGGGATGTTCATATATTCTTCCATACTGGCATACATGTTCGTTTACTTTCAAGTCGATAGGTTCAGTTTCTCCATGCAGAAGATGGACACAGATGGAAGACCCCAGACAGTCACAGCTTGGACTTCTCTTCTGAAGCATAACTCAGCTGAATATGACTTCAAAGCTTTCATTGATTATTTTTACCACCCAGTGGTAGGCATGCTAAGTGGCAGGCCTGAGCCATGAATAAATGAAGAGGTCCAGAGAATTCTACACCTCTCGGACAATGCAAAGATAGGAGACTGGTACTTGTATCAGAGTCGCACTGAAATCAGAGTTTACAGGTGCGAATTGGCACCCTACAAGCTGCTGAGATATGTACCGGTAAGAATTTTTGCATTAGAATATATTAGGCAGATAATGAATTCATATGACATTCACTTTGTTTCCCTGAAGAAGAAGCAGCAATTGCGAATCAAGGGGCAGATTGGTTCTTTCATCTGCAACAGTCGAGGTGTAGGGGAAGAAGCGGACAGAATGTTAAAGGAGATGAAATTCTTTACAAGTTTCACCTGGCACTATGATCCATGCGGGATCATTTCAGAAATGAGAGTGAAAAATAAGAATGTCCCATATGCTCATGAGTCCAAGCCAAAGATCGAGAAATTCGCAAATCAGACCGTATGGGAGCCCAACACTTTGATGGACGTGGAACAGTAAGTTGAAGCGGAACACCAGGTGCCCTCGACAAGTGTGCCACCCACTACCACACCTCAGTTTCCCAAGGAGAAGAGGCCCCGACAGTAGTCATCTCCTCCTGTAACAGAGGTGTCATCAGAGGAGTTTAAGATGCATACCAAGAGGCCAAAGACAGTTTCAACGCCTGGCGCGACAGTAGAACAAGAAGTCCCAGCTACCACAGTGACCACCACAGGGGTCAAGCCAGTCACTCTACCTTTCGGTTCGAGCCAGCATAAAGTAATAACAACAACAATGAAATCCACAGATTCCCCCCTAGATACGCAGCCAAGTAAAATTGGTCCCAAGTTGGGCATTTTTGAAAAGTATGATTTGATCAAAAAGAAAAACTAGACCCTCACTAGCAGCATTTATGCCCAGTTCCAGAAGCAGTCATCTACAGCTCAGCATAGGCTCCTGTCAGCCTTTGACATTGAAAAGGGTAGGATGCACATGGCCTACCTCCAAGCACAAGTACTGGATCCCAAGGTTATTTCAGATTACAAGAGGGCCACTTTCGAGTTCCAAGCGAAAGATGTGCATCCAACAGATCAGATGGATCTGCATAAACAAATAGGGGAGATGGTTTTTCACACACGCTTCAGCTTCTACAACAAATTTTCAAGTGTCTTTGAACAATGATTAGACCCAACTAAAGCTGGAGAAAATATCATCTTTCGCGAAAGACAACAGAATTAAGACGCTGGAGGAGCTAGTCCTCAAAATTGGTTATGACCTGGCGAACATCAAGGCTGCTGAAGAGATGATTAAAAATAAAAATGCAGACATCGCGTCCTTAAGATAACAGTTGAAGCTTCTGCCTACAGAGGACTCACAAGCCAAGGAGATAGCAGAAAAGGAAGGTGAAAAGGATGAGATGTTAAAGTTACTCATGGAGCAGAATGCTCAGCTAAAAGAGATGGAGGCTGAGATGGAGAGACTGTTAAAGGAGAAAGAGCAGGCAAATCCAATGGAAGGAATTCCATTGAGTGCTATCCCAATTGCAGGTTTGAGCATAGCAACAGTGACAACCATTCCATCTGCAACATCAGTGCCACTACCAGAAGGAACAACAGACCTTGCCAAGTCCATGGAGAGGATGAACCTGTAGGAGTCAGAAATCAACAGGCTCAAGAAAGAAGTGGAGAACCTCCAAGAGCTCAAGACTTCTTTCCAGACAAGCCTATCCAAAGAAAAACAGGTGAATGAGAAAATCAGGAAGGAGTTACAGCAGCTCCAAAAGAAGACAATGGCAGGGAAGACTTTGGCTGAGGTCAAAGAGATTGTGTGGACAGATATTTCCAAGTCCATGAATGAAATCTGGCCAATGGTTCAAATCATGTTTGAAAAAAATGAGTTGCTCGAGAGGAGAAAATGGGCTGTTGAGAAAATCAGAATGGAGCTGGGAGACATGCCAGCACAAGAAAATGAAATCATCAGGTTCCTGAATTCCAAGACCAGAGAGGAACTTGAAGAACTAAAGATCGAGGACAGGACAGAAACTATACTTGAGGTAAAAAGGGTTCTAACCAAAAGAGGTCTCATGCTTCAGCTTGAGGAGAAGATTCAAGTCATGGATCAAGGAGTACAAAAGTTTTTCAATAAGATAGATGTGCTCCAAAAGAAGGGCCTACCTAGCCTGAAGGTCATTAATGACAAATTAATGACTCTCCCTGATTATAAGAAAAGGTTGACTGAAGTGTTTAAGGATAGTTCCAAGTTTGCAGGGATACAGGGAAGCATCATGGGCAAAGCATTCATGGATGCCCTGCAGTTGGATATTAGTATCCAACATGAGATTAAACACATATTCACCATCAAGCCTACATTTGATAAATATAAAGACATGGATGAAGTGTATCGGAGATTGCTTAAAGTCACAGTGCCAGGTCATCTCAGATGGGAAGAACTGTGTGATCTACTAGATTAGCAGATGAGTTGTCACAATCCAGTCACCTATCCAGTCAAAAGAGGTTGTGAAGGAACCTCGCCAATGGCATACCCCATAAATTCAACAAACAGTTGTATCGAGTCATCAAGCAGTTTTGATTAGTTAAGTTAGTTAGACTAAAAATAGAATGATCACGTCCTGATTAGTTACGACAGGAACGTTTGTATTTTGAATTATAAATACTTCATCTTTCGAAGTATTGGGGGTTGTTGATTCGCACACCCTATTTCTATTAAACTGTACTATTTTTGAGAAAGATCGGCCATTAATAAAGAAGAGGCATTCACGGGATTCTTGCGTATGTTCACTGGTGATGTTGATTTTCTAAGTTGAATGTATTCTTTTCTCTGTAATCATTTTGTTTTCTGTAACTAATCTTTATGAATAGAGTAATGTGGAAGGATTTATCTTTGATACCCTATTTCCGATTCTAAAGATTTTAATGTTTTTCTTCTAATATCTTCAATTAAGAAATTCTTAACTGCTTGTTAGTTGAAGTTATTTTCCTTATCTTTTCTTCTGTCCATCATTTTAATTTCTAAAGATCCAGTGAGTGTATTATCTTGCCCTGTGAAGGTTTCCTTTGGCATTTTTGGTTGCATCGAATATTTTCTTAAGTACAGACCCCATAGCCCAATGGATGTGTAGACCGTCTCAACCAACTTCAAAAACTCTTTTACAACCAAACCAACAGTTTCTTTAACTAACCTAATATCTGAAATCATAAACAAAGCTAAATCATATAGAGAGATCCCTCTCTGAAGCTGGAAGGGCTAGATCCCAGCTTTAAAAGCGGTTGGATAAGGTTACCTTTGTATATTTCTTCTCTTTCAACCTCTAGGAAATTTACCAAGTGCTAACAAGGAGCATAACTTTTCCTTTTACTTCTCTCTTTGAATGCATAACCATGGATCCTTTATATACACCTCCTTAAATATTTCAAATTTATAGTTTCAAGTGGGAATGGGAGTCCACTTGAGTGTGGCTCCCTATGCTTGAGTAGAGAAGAAGCCACTTGTTGTACCAATATTCAATGTTGAAGTGATTGACCTCACTAGGTACTTTGACTGAAAAATATTTGTGATAGGAGTTTCTTCATAAATTCACTGAATGTTTTTAAGCTTTCACTTTTGTTCTCATCCATGTGAGTTTTTATATGAATATTCATGGAGTCACATGCGAATCATGCAAAATTGACATTTTAGGCCAAATGGATTTATAAAAACCCCACTTTCTATAATTTTTCTCTTTGTTGAGTGAGGTCTATTAATGTCATGAGTATGCACTTCGGTGTATTAGAATAATGACTTCTCTGACAATCACTTGTATAGATTGGTGAGTTATTTTTATGTGATAACAATATGGTTGACCATTCCTTGAGAGAATTATTGTCAATGGAGACCCTAGGGAAGGGTTGGGTGACCCTTCCTCAAGAAGAGTATTCTTGTTGAAGGGGATCCCTAGAAAGGGTTGACTGACCCTTCATCAAGCACATTTGTTGAATAAATTGTCATTGATGTCAAAGGTAAGTAAGTATTCAAATATAAATATGACTTTAATAAATATAAAAGTGGAAAATTTAAGTGGAAGTGGAGGTTATGTAAAAGTGCAGTAAAAATGATAGTGGATTAAAAAAAATGGTAAAAGTTGAATTAGAGTTTACGTAAAAGTGGATTAAACATGAAAATGGATTAAAAAAGGTAAAAGTAAAAGTGTGTTATACACCAAAATGTCAGACCTATTTACACCTAAGATTCACAAGTTTCATAAAGTGTCTTATGCACCTTACTAACTGTTGCATGAACTTTGTCAAGTGTCGTATGCACCTTACTAAGTGTCACATGCACTTTACTAAGTGTTACAACACCTTGACACCATGAAATAACATTTGTCACAATCACTATTTAGTGTGGAGGAGAAATATATCATATGAAGGTCAAAATACTATGTGCACATGAATTATTCATTATTATTCATAAAAAATAAATTAGTTTAGTGTGAGAATCCACCTCACTTTTAGTTTCGTAATCTCAAGGAGAAGTTGAGAAGCTCATGTATGGTTGAGATATTTTCTCAAACCAATATCCTAATTTGATGGATCTTGAGAGATATTTTCTCCCTAAAATCCTTGAGAGATATTTTCTCCCTAAAAGCCTTGGAGATCCCAATTTAGTGGATCTAGTGAGTGATATCCATGGTGGTTAATCCTCCAAATCCTACATAATGAGGGAATTCCAAGGTGAAAATGGGAAGATTTTAGGTGTCAAACCTTTGATCCTAGGAGAAAGAATCCATTGAAGAATCAATATTTTGATCTCAATATTTTCATGCAAGGACTAGATGAGGAGATCTAGAAGATTGCAACACCTTCAAATTGATTTGCAAGTGCCTTCTTTTGGATTTCCATTAATATTCACTTGGCCTATTCATTTCATTATGATTGTTCATTATAATGTCTATGCTTAAGTCAAATCGGGTATAGATAGATCTATTTTATCTAATCACATAGAGTAGGATAAAGGATTTCTTTTTTTTTCATCGCAGGTCCTGAATCGTGCTAAGGAGATTGGAGATCAAGACTAAAGCTTGGAAAAGCAAGGAAAAACATCAAAACAACGTATGTCATGCTCTTTATCTTTCTCATTTCAATTGGTAATGAATTAGATATATCAGGAAAGTAGGAACCATTTTTTTACCTCTATATTTGGACCAAATAAGGGGTCTTGGTTCAAAGGGGAGCTTAACCTATTCGCAGGGTAAGATTTCTCATAACATAAAAATGGCTACTCCACTGGGGAGGCTCTCACACCACTTAGCATTCAAAATTCAAATTTTGGTTGGTGGAAAGAACATCCATCACACTGTTTTAGATGAAGGAGCCTCCACCTGTGTCATGTCTTTGTCTTGCTAGATATCCATTGGTTATCCTAAACTTAACTAGTCTCCTACCACCCTTAAAGCGTTTGATGGACGTGGTTTCCAACGTCACAGACTCTTGCAGTCTTTCATTGTGACATTGAAGGGTCAAATTTTTTTGGTCGATATTGAAGTGGTTGACATACCCCTAGATTAATTTTTTTTACTTGGTAGTAGGTGGTTCTATGTGATGATTGTCATTGCATCCTCAATGTTTCATATTTTACAATTTCCCCATCAAGGGAAAATTGTCATTGTTGACCAACTTGATTATTGTCAGACAATTGGATTAGGTTGATGGATAGTTGTTACAGACTATTGGTTGTCATTGATGTCAACTATTGGAGAGTGATATTGTAGATTTATGTCAACCCTTAGTGATTGATCTCAACCCTTGGAGAAAGTGAGGTAGTGAATTCCAGTAGCACAAAGGTTTGGGTAATGGACCCAAGTTTGTTTGATGTAAATATGACACATTATTGTCTTTTCATGGTTTATAAGAAGTACATATGGATGAACTCCAAAGTGTTCCCCTTATGGTGAAAGACCTCATGGGAAGACGCTTTGCGGATTGAGTTATCCTAGAAGTATGGTTAGAGTACCCATGATTATTTTTGGAATAATGAGATGAAGGTAAATGATTTTTTCAATGAAACTATCCTATATGTATAGTGCTTGTCATGCCATTTTTGGTGGTATGTGGAACGTCACATAACTCCTCACGGTTAGAGAGTTATGGCCATGAGAAGTTGGAGAACCCAGGTTTGGGTAATGGACCCAAGTTTGTTTGATGGATAATGGTATGAGTTTTGATATATTTTCAGGCAATACTATTCTATATGGATAGTACATGTCATATAATTTATATTGGTATGTGGAACGTCACATAACTCATCACGGTTTCAGAGTTATGGCCTTACGAAGTTGGAGGACCCTCATATGTCATCTAGAAGCCCCAAAAGGTCAAAGTAGTCAAAGTGGTTTAAGAGATTTTAAAGGTAAATAATAAAGTGACGTGATGAGTGAAATATAATTCAAAGTGAATACAAAATAAATTAGTTAAATAATAAATTTAATGGAGAAATTAGAAGTGGGTTAAACCTAAAATAAGGAAAGTGGGCAAAATGACCTAGAAGATGTTTTTAAGGAAGCTACTTGGAGAGTATAAATAAGAGGCAAGGCTCTCTCATTTTACATTAAACTTGAGAATATTGAATATATATAGGTGTATGAGGTAACCAAATTATATCTAAGCCTAATCTTTGAGGAAAGGTGAAGAAAAGAAGGTCAAAATTCAAGGAAGGATATATTCCTTTGATGATGCTTTCTAAGGTATGTTATTTACAGGTAATCTCACCATTTTCGCAATAATGTTTTTTCTAGAATGATTCAGATCATGAAATTTATATGACATTGAGGAAACATATCCAAGTATATTTGGTAAAAAATTTAGCTTGTGGGGCATTTTATTTTTGCAGTTACACTCCGTGGAAAATAGGGTTTGTGGCTAGTCCTAAAACTAGTCTAAAACAGGTGTTTCAGGTAAAAACGTCATAACTTCTTCATAACAGATCCAAATTGAGTGATAACAAATGTGTTGGTTAGAGTAAATTCTATAGTATTATTTTTAATGGTTTCATATTTATTCAATAAATAATCCATGATGGGAACGCTCTACAAGGTCTCTCTTTAGAATAAGCTAGAATTCAAGAAGATATGCCATTTTTGCTATAACTCTTTTTCTGAGAGGTTCCAAGTAATGAAACCTAGAGGAATTGCATAAAACACAATGAAGAACATTGTATATCAGTTTCAGATCTTTATTCATTACAGGTACAAAGTTATGATTATTTCAAGTTAGGGTTGTTGTCTAATCCAAAACTAGGCATGTGAGACTAAAAACAAGTTTGATGAAAATGCCAGTCTCTTGTTGTTAAAGTTAAGGAAGGTTTGAAAGAATGTGATCATATACACTAGGTATATTATAGAGTTACAAATTAGATTTGGATGATGAAATTGATGAGGTATTATGTTGAGGTACATGTCGGGTACATGGTTGAGACAAGTAGTTGATGAGTTGGCACATACAGGAGGTGTATAGTTGATGATGTTGGTGCATATTGATGAGTCATAGTTGATGAGAAGTTGATACATGATTGGTACATACTTGATACATGGTTGAAGGCACTTGTTAGTAGTATTGTTGACACATGGTGTATGGATGATGTAGTATACTTGTATTATTAGAAGCACATATTGATCTTGGTGATGATTATGAGTTGTTGTGTTATATTTGGTTGATGCACATCTTTGAGAGTTATCTTGGGGATTGATTTGATTTGGTTGATAAGATTGATGAGACAGGTTGTTGTGATTGGTTGTTTGGACAGGTTATTTGTATAGGTTTGGTGCATGGTTGATGCACTTGTTCATGGTATAGGTTGGTGCATGGTTGATGCACTTGTTTATAGTACAGGTTGATTATAGGTTGGTTGGTACAGTTTGGTGCATGGTTGATACACTTGTTTATGGTACAGGTTGATTACAGGTTGAGGTATAGGTTGATGCATGGTTCAGGTTATTAGTACAAGTTGTTTGGTTTATGTTGATTGGTATAGGTTTACATCAGTATATCTCACAGTGATAGTGTGACAGTGGTTCCATCATTCTACTTATATGTTAGGGAGGTTGGATTGGGCAAGGACAAGTGGTTGTATCCATCTTTTGGTTGTAGCTGGAGAACATAGGGGTTTGTAGCCTTCTTCTGGTGGTATCCAGATAATTGGGGAGTTGGAGCTTCCCTCAGGTTGTATCTTGAGAAACTAGGGTGTTGGAGCCTCCTTCCAGTTGCAACTGGAAAACAAAGGAAGTCGGTGCTTCCAATGAATGTAATTCTTCAACGCATATAAGAAAAATCATTTTGTGGTTTTCTCTCGCTTTGGGTTTCCATGTAAAACACAGGTGTACTGTGTATGTGTATGATTGTTCATTTGTTCATTATTTATTTAATCTGCAGTTATTGGATGATAATGCTACATTGATATAACACTTGGATTATATGGTTAAAAAGGATTAAATTTCTCTATTACTAATTCACGCCCCCTCTCAGTATTCCAACAATTGGTATCAAAGTGAGGTTCCTTCAAGAAATAGTTTTACCACTGGAAGGAGATCATGGATGTCACATATCCACTACCATAATCAAATTTTCGTTGATTTCTGCAGAATTAGAGCCCCCGAATTACCTATGGAGGCCTAGCACAAGCTAGCTCTTTCTCTCTCTCCGTTCCCATGTGATCACGGGTCATGATCACAGGTCAAATAATCGTGGTGCCTCTTTGTATTTCGTACCTCGGTGATACAGTGATGTCGAATCATTCGACTCTGCAACCGCTGAACCCCAGCAGGGCTGGTAACTGGCCAATAGGGACGAGTCCCTACAGGGTTGGCAAATGGCCATTAGGAATGACCCTGTCATGCGGGTGAGCAGAGTACAGGTGGCAAGAGGGGAAACATGACACGATGGGTGGTGTGATAGGAGACGGGTCCCACTTCACATGCCACACCATTATGGAACCCCCCCCCCATTAAAGGCAGAATGGCAAGGGGGTCCGGAATTCGCTTGAATGTCGTTGATCAAGGTGAATTGATCATGACCATTCCCGAGTTGCACGTTCGATTCCGGACCCCCCCCCTCACCGCTAAAGGAAGAACAGCAAGGGGGCTCTGGAATGAAGCCTCAGCCGTAGATTTGGGTGGGTGGACTTTGGCCCTTCAGATCTTCTTGCCACTTACCCTAAGGCGCATTCGTGCCCCAGCTTAAAGTTGATGTCTCTTCCCAACATCTGACAGTCATTATAGACCCTGAGATCCTCCGAAGGAATCTCGTCCATTCATCGAGACTTAACCACATGCAAACATCTCGATATTTATAAGTCGGGATTTATCAAGGCAAGAGCCCGAGCTCTTGTCAATGGAACTCTCGAATCCCCGATTCCCGATTTCTCGAAACAGGTAATCTCTCGACACGTAGCCTCCCAAATTCGGTCGGTCTATGACTACTTCAGGGTTTCCACCATGGAACATCCCGATCTCTCATCACCAGAACTCCCGAGTTCCCGACTCCTGATTTCCCAAAATGGGAAATCTCATAACACGTGGCCTCCTTTAATCGGACGACCCAAATCTATTTTGGGGCTTTCTCCCTTATCCACTAGGGGTTTAACCCTCGGGTATCTCCTGATAGATCCAACGACTGTCAGGTCTTCCAGCCAAGATCTGACGGCTCAAACAGGTTCCTAACTTGTGCATTCTCCCACGACTTCCTGGACGGGGAAAAATCAACAGTCCATATATTCTCATGGACCTTGAGGATCTACGATTCCCGATATCTTTGCTGCCCATGAAGACACAAAAAGGCAAAGTGGTAAGGCATTTAATCCTCTACTTTCTCCTACCAATCTAACGGTCATGGGTGACCACATATTTCCTGACGGGATCTCATCCGTCGATTAACACCTATTCAGGGTTAAGGCGATTGACACCCTAGTTTCTTCTTCCGATCTGACGGCCCTGAGTGACCACTGATCTCTTGATGGGACCTTGTCCATCGATTCGATACTTACCATGGATTTCTTAAGGCCTTTCACCTTCGCGTCCTCTTTGCAGGTTCTTGATGGCCTTTTCAAGAAAGTTATCTCTATGGGGAGGTTTACCCAGGGTACTATCTGAGGCAGTTAAGGGTATCTCTCTCCCAAGAACCAGGCGTGAAGTCTAAATTAGATCAACATGCATATAAATAACAATTTTAAGAGGACATAATCCACACGTAGTCTTTCCATATAAACATACAGCTACCAATACTGATCAAGACACCATGCAGACATTCTTATAATGAAATCATTCACAATTTCAAAGCTCATGATCATAAATGTCAGCATACATATATTTAAAAATGCCAAAGGAAAAACACTTATCAAAAAATAACACCAAGGGTTATGCAACTGCTGAGAGGGGTGCTCGTTTCCACCCAGCCATAGGCTCAGCGACTCCCAACGGATTTACCACTAGCCACCCCCAAGCTGAGACCACGATGCTGTGAGGCTATGTCTCTATTTGCCAGTGACCAGGAGCGAAGTTTACTCTCCTTCCTCTCTGCTGTCACCCACTCTGCATATTGCCAGAGTTCTCTCTTTTCCCCCTTGCATCATCCCCCTCAATCGCTTCTCCCCCACACCTTATCCTCTTGCGAGGTTGCGTGTGGCGCGATTTCCCGCACATCGGTCAGGCCTAATGGCTCTATGGATTTGCGGTTCACCTCCCCATCCCTCATTAACTCCTAAGGAGCCATCTGCTTACTATCCTGTGAGACATTTAATTCGGGGTCAGCGAGCCACTTTTGGTTCTCCGGGCCAGTGGAGTCCAAATACGGTATTGATTCTCGGTGGAAGTTAATGCCACCATTCCAGGTGCCTTCCACCACCTTTTTGTAGCCATCGTGGTCTCTTTTTCAGCACATCCCCTCTCAACAGTCCTGCAATACCAATTCATAATGTTATTCACATTCATCAACCTTTTCCACAAGATCCATTCACATCACATATTCACATTTCTGAGTTTGCCATAGTTCTGGGCCAGTCCAATTATTTTTACAAACTGGGGGAAATAGGGTGTTACAATTCCCTCCCCCTTAAAGGAACATCGTCCTCGATGTTCTTATCTTTTAGCATGAATTGTATATACAGAAGTAAACAAAATTAGATATGCCTGTCTCATGGCATCCTCCATTTCCCATGTAGCCTCATCTGGGCCAAAATGTCTCCACTGCACCTTTACCTGTGCAATGGTTCAGTTCCAGAGTGGGGTTTCCTTTCGGTCCAATATGCATTGGGGTTCTGGTAGAAATTCTCCCTCCGATTCCACCTGGATCACAGACCAGTCAATTATATGATTAGCATCATGTACATATTTCTTCAGTAATGAAACATGGAAAACATTATGTGATTTTACTATGGGAGGAAGTGCTAGCTGATAGGCTACAGGTCCCACTCTATCTAGAACCTCAAAGGGTCCACAATATCGAGGTGCCAACTTGGCACAAGCTCCCATTTTCAGGGAACTCCTTCTGGGCTTAATTCTGAGATACACATGGTCTCCCATTTTGAACTCTCTTGGAGTTCTCTTTTGGTCGGCATAACTTTTCTGTCATTTCTGAGTGACCTTCATATTTTGTTTTATCTGAGTCACTTGCTGTTCCATTTCTTTCAACATGTCAGGTCCAAAACAAATCCTATTTATAGGATTACTCCAGCTAACTGGAGTATTACACGACCTACCATAGAGGATCTCGAAGGGACTCATCTTTAAATATGCTTGGTAGTCGTTCTTGTAGGCGAATTCTACCAATGGCAGTGTTGGCGACAGAAGTCACTCCTAGATTGCTTGCAGGAGCAGAGCCCGACGCCCATCAATTTAATGTCACGGTTTGTTTAAAGGGGTGATCAAATGGAGGAAAACTCAGAACGATGTTGTCTCAACTCAGAAACTAGGCCAGGCATGCATGGACGAATGAGGTCTTGATAAACTTCAAACAGTGAGTTGTAATAAAGGGTGAGTAGGGGGAAGACTTGTGTGAGAAGAGTGTGAAAGTCTATCATAAACATCCAGTTTGTAACAGACTGGAGAAGATAGCATCCGAACACAAAATCCTTTTACATTCAAACACAGATACCAGAGAATACAATAATGTCACAACAAATCCTTTATCATAACAAAATCGCAACAATCCACGCGAATCCTTCGACTGTGAACTCTCTGGCATGAGATGAAACATAGATGGAAAAGAAGAACTGTTTGTCATAAACCAATAAGTCTCAAACACGGATACATAAACAGGGAACCAGAATGTTTGTTGACACTTTACAGTCAGGAGCTCCACTCTACCATCGTTAGATACAAAAATGGAGAAAACGCCTTCATATACTCAAACTAACAACAACAACAAAATCGAGACGTAGCATTAAAAGCTTTGCGTCTGCATGTCTTCTCACAGTTAACACCTGCAATCTTTGAATGCTTGTGCAACTTATGGCAGACACGATCGACTTTCTGACAGTTTCATTGGCGACTCGATGTGCCTTTAATTCATTGTAGGACTTCCCCATTATGGTGGAGACGATGTCTAACCACCACCAACCGCTTCAATAACTACTTTCTTGGGATTGAGGACGATCTGGCCAACTCAGCACTTTGGGACATGGCAGACTCCTCGCGCTGCCATTTGGAATAACTGAATGGCTTGATGAGTAGGCATGGAGGCCAGCGCGGAGAATGGGGCGCATGATAGGAGTGACGGCGTCGGATTATGAGGGTGTGGAAGAAGTGGTGAGGTGTGAGAAGGGTGACAGAGGACAGTTCACGGCGGAAGACATCAGGCGAAAGGGGGGAAGACAAGAGATAATGAACTCACTTTTTGGTGAGAGGCTGATGTGGAAAGGAGTGGGTCACATCGCAAACAACAAGTGGATGATGAGAAGGAAGGTTGACCACACGGACCAAAGAGTGGAGGCGGGTGGGTGACACACGGCAGCAGGAGAAAGGTGGTTCTGGAAGATGACAAGATGGGAGAAGGGCCCACGCTGGCTAAACACAGAGCAGCTGAGAAGGACGGGGTTGCGTGAGCGTCGTTGATCCGGGCGCTAAGATCTTGGCCATCGGAAAGCTGCATCCACGATTCCGGACCCCCCCCCTCCACTTAAAGGTAGAAAGGCAGGGGGGTCAGGAATTGCCTTTATCACCGTTGATCCGGGCGCACTGATCTGGACCGTTGGAGAGGTGCGCCCTCGATTCTGGACCCTCCCCGCTTAAAGGTAGAAAGGCAGGGGGATCTGGAATCCAATATACACCGTTGATCCAAGTGCGTGAATCGTTGTCGCTCGGACTTGCTTGTCACTTACCACGGGCGCATAGCATTCAAAACTTAGGACAACTGGGTTTTTAACCCATTCTTTTGCGTTCTAGCCCCCATTACAAGAAATATTGCTAACATTTGGCTCCATGGGGGATAGAGTCGTCCCTGTGATGCTCTAAGAACTCTTTTGCAAATTCAGTGCCTTTGTTGTTGGGCTATGGAGTCATTTATTAGTCCGAAAAACAAAAACAAAAACAATATTTACAAAACAAAACAAGAAGAGCCGACTGCGGCTCACAGAAAACATTTTTTTATGAAATTCCCATTGACTGGGCTACTAAAAACTTCATTTCCTTATAGATCCTGCAACCTGTAAGTGTTGTTTGAAAATACTTCAAGGACCTTGAAAGGCCCGAACCAGAGGGCATCAAATTTACTGTGTTTTCCCTTTTCCTGCCTCGGTGCATCCCATTTGAGTACCAGATCACCCTGCTCGAATCCTTCCTTTTTGCTCTTCCTGTCAAAAGCCTGCTTGATCTTCTGCTGATGATTGTAGGCTTTGTTCATGACCTGCTCTCTGATCTGCTATACTTCCACCATCTGATGAATTCTTCTGAGCACATGGTTAGGTTCCCCCTCAAAGTCCTGGAGGAGATTTGCCATAGGTAAGGCGAGCTGAGTGGGGAAAACGATCTCTATTCCATAAACTAGTTGGAAAGGTGAGATGCCCAGCGATTTCTTTGTTGTCACCCGATCAGCCCAAAGAGCAAATTTGAGCTTTGAGTCCCAGGCCCTTTTATTGTCCTCCAATAGCTTCTTGATAAGCTTGATTAGGATTTTATTGGAGGACTCTGCCAGTCCATTTCCTTGCGGATAGTAGGGAGTGGAGTGAATCAGTGCAATCTGGAACTGTCCACAGAATTTGACCAGAGGCTCAGACCGAAAGGGAGAGGCATTATCAGTAACGATTCTGCTCGGGCAACCAAATCTGGATATAATATCTTCCAGGAAGCTGATAATCACTTTGTGAGAAGTGCTTCTGGTAGGGACAGCTTCTATCCATTTGGTGAATTAGTCGGTCGTAGTCAGAATCCAACGGTGCTGGCCACTTGAGGGAGGATGAATTTCCCCGATGAAGTCCAATCCCCACTGCTGAAAGGGCGTTGAAACTACTACAGGATTTAATGGTAGAGATTTGAGCTGCTGCTTCCTTGAGAATTTCTGGCATTTAATGCAAGCTCTGATTTCCCTGCAAACATTAGGAAATAAGGTGGGCCAGTAGTATCCATCCCGGAGGATCTTGTGAGCTGTGGTCTTCCAAAAATGATGACCTCCACAGAGACCACTATGGAAATCGAACATAACCTTCTGGGCCTGCTGTGGGTCTAGACACCTTAGTAATACCCCCAGGGGGTCTTTATAATACAAGGTTTGGTCAATGAGGAAATACCTGACCACTTTGAGCTTTAAGGCTCTACCTTTACTTTTCTCCAATCCATCAGGAGGCTTTAATTCTTGCAGAAAGTACAAGATATCCTTGTACCAGGTGCATGCTGATGGTGGTACAATGCTTTGGGAACTCCTGTTGGATGACTCTGCTTGCTCATTGATGAAATTGATTCCCAAGACCCTGCAATTTGATTCAGCCAGCAACTTGGCTAAACCTTTCCCCTTTATCATCTTGGTGGGCTTAATCTCCAGATCAAACTCTAGGATCTTAGCGATCCATTTACCTCTTCTTTCGTCTATGTCAGGCTGTATAAGGATGTCCTTCACAGAAGCTGAAGGGACATATGCAGTGATCTTTGAATGCAAGACATAGACTCTGAAAGCTTTGAGAGCTTTCACCAAGGCATAAGCCTACTTCTCCATGATCTCATACCGGAGCTCTGCATCCCTCAGTGCTTTGCTAAAGAAAGAAACAGGATGTTCTCGTCCTTGATCATTTTTCTGCAACAAAACTACCGCTACTGTATCACAGAAAGAAAAAGAAAATATCAGAAAATCTTTAGAATAATCAGGACTGATTAGCACAGGAGCCTTAGTCAATGCCTTCTTATTTGGACAAAAGACTCCCTAGTTTTAGCAATCCATTTCACTTCATTTCCCTTTCTGAGCATGGTCATGATGTGTTTCATCAGCTCAACAAAATTTGAAACAAATCTCCTCAGAAAATTTATCTTCCCCAAAAAGGCTTGGACCTCCTTCTTAGACCTGGGAAGTGACAGGGTCTGAAGAGCTTCTACCCTGCCGGGATCAATCCTTACTCCCTCTGTTGATACTATATGGCCTATTAGTTTTCCCTCTTGCATAGCAAACAATGACTTCTTTGGGTTTAAGGATAGGCCATACCTCCGACACTTCTGGAAAACCTTCTTCAAGTGGTAGTGGTTCTCTTTGTCAGTCTTGGAGAAGACTGTTATGTCATCTAAGTAAATCACCACAAACTTATCTTTCTCCCCGATGAAGGCTATGTCCATAGCTCGCTGAAAAGTTGCTCCTGCATTCATCAATCCAAAAGGCATCTTGGCATACATGAATGTACCCCAAGGAGTGGTGAAGGCTGTCTTTTCTCTGTCCTCGGGCATGATTGATATCTGATTGTAACCAGAAAAGCCATCGATCATAGATATTCTATATGCACCAGTGACCTTCTGCAATATGTGTTCCATGTTGGGTAGGGGATAATTGTCTTTCCTTGAGCTTCTGTTCAGGTTCCTGAAATCGACACAGAGTCTGATTTCTCCATTCTTCTTCCTCACTAGGACCAAATTGGCCACCCAGTCGGAGTATCTCAAGGGGACAATGATTTGGGCATCCAGCAGCTTCTTCACCTCTCTCTCCATGATAGGTAATAGCATGGGATTTATCTGTCTCAGCTTCTGCTTGAACGGCCTAGCCTCTGCTTTCAGTGGGATCTTGTGTTTAATGACTGATGTGTCATACATCTTGAGGTCTTCATAGGTCCATGCGAACACATCAAAAAACTCCCTCAACAACTCAGTATATTTGGCCTTCTGCTCTTCGGTCAAAATTTTTGACAGTTTGACAAATTTAGGCTCCTCTGATGTGCCTATGTTGCACTCAGCTGTATCAGCATCATCACCTGAGATTCTTCCCCTTACTGCCACATCATTTCCATCGAACAATCTTTCTAATGGGATTAGACCTCTTGGTATGTGATTTCTCGGTAGTTGAATAATCTGGTGGTTAGCAATTTCATTCAAAAACTCCTCAGGGTGATGGTCACCTTCCACGTCAGGATCCTCATCTATGTGTGACGCAAAAAAGTCATCAATGGATCGGAGAAATTTCTCGATCTCCGGATCATCTTCAAATACCTTCCAGTGTCTGAAATTGTTCGGTACAGAGGGTCTATATCTTATTTCGACATCAGACTTGACAGTGGGCAACACAGGAACTTTGAGCAAGCTAGCTGTGAAAGCTAAAAAGTCGGCCGGAGCATTTTCTTCCCTTGGAATGAAGGAGATGTTGAAAGCCAGGAAGAAACTATCAATTAGATCCCATACCTCGTTCCTGTAATTCTTGAGATGAGGGTGCTTGGCCTGGTAGACGTTTTTGACCTACTGGACTATCAATTCTGCATCTTCGAATACAGCCATCTCCCTAATTCCCATTTCTTTTGCAGCTCTTAATCCTAGAACCAGGGCTTCATACTCTGCCATGTTGTTGGTGACTTCAAATTCCAGCATGTATGACAGAGATACGGTCTCTTGATAAGGGGATCTAAATACCACTCTGACACCTGCACCTATACTAGAAGAAGCTCCGTCAAAGAACATCCTCCAAACAGAGGTGGTTGGAGGAGGAATCCCTTGATTGATAATGTGTTGTTTTCTGATTTGCAAAGGGGCCTCAGGAGTCTCAGTGATCTGTAACAAGCTAGACCCTAAGCCAGTGTCAAGTGCAAAGATGGGGTGATTAGTGGGGTTTGCTTCATCACTAACAATGTAGGCTAGCTGGGCTTCTCTGTACAATATCCTATGTTCCCCTCCAAAGACTGGAATGGTGGCATATGTGAGATCCATCTGTAACGTCCCTCTAAGTCTGTTAATCCAAGACCTTGACAACAACATACCAAACTTGGGGGGAACATCAGCTACCACAATATCCATGACCATACTCTTCATGGGCAGCTGAAACAAAGAGACTACCAGGTCCTTGATAACTCCCAAGCATTGCACTCTCCTGGAGTCAAAAGAATAGAGGTCATGATAGGCTCGGGTGACTTCCAGTCCTAATTATTCCATGACGGTTTTGGGCATGAGGTTGTGAGAGGCTCCTGAATCCATCAAACAGTTATGCAACACTTTGTCATGTATGTTCAGGGAGGTGTAGAAGGGAGGGGATGAGTCATCTCTGTCTTCTACCATGGGGCCTAGGACAACTACTGGATTTTCATCTTGGAGATTTATGAAGTCTGTGGACGGGCCTGCAACTTCATATTTCAAAAGGTCAGAGAAACGCTTTTTGAATTCTCCATGTTTAATTAGCTCGGTGAGGGGTATAGGGATTCTGATCTTTTGAATCTCATACTTGAAATTAAAGGAAGATGCAAGCTTTGGAATTTCTCTAATCTCAAGAACATGATTTTGGACAATGGGAGAGAGGGGTTCGACCTTCTTACCTCTGTAAGCATTTGCTGCCTCATCGACAGGCTTCTCTGATCTAGTGGACTGCTCTGGAACATCAGGTGCTGTTGCCTTCTTGTCGGATCTCAGGTTATACCTGCCTCGACCACCGCTAACCTTGTCTCCTTTGCTCAATTCATTCAACTGACTATTCATGAGAGACTCCTTGTATGCTGCCTAAGTTAGATGAGGGAAAGGGGGAGTGACTTCTAAACAGTGGATTTTAGGCTCGGGCTTGTCTGTTTCTCCTTCTCCTTCATCAGCCACAAAATTGTTCTAAAAGGGAGCCTGAATTCTTTGGTCGTCTCTGTCTCTTTCCTTCTCTCTGTGCATAGTTGGAGGAGCGAAATTATTTGGCCTTCTAAAACCCGCTCTGTTCTCGGTGCTCTGAGGACCCTTGTTCATTTGTTTCCTTTCCACTCTCAATCTCTCCATTTCTTCTTTCAGAAACTTCATCACCTGGGCCAACTCATTTACTTGAGGGTGGGGTAGTGATGGGCCGGAAGTTGAGGCTTCTGACTTTCCCTTTCTTCTGTCTGCGTCGGCCCTGTTTCTCAGTCTGTCAGCTGCCAATATGTTGGATTCCACCTCTATAGCTGCATCTTGCATTTGAGTTAAGAAGGTAGCTCTTCTTTCTCTTAATAAAAGACAAAAATCAGGGTCAAATGCACCAAAATAGGAAATTTGGGCAGAGGCCTCTGAGGGCTTTATCTCTGCAGGAATCTTGTTATACATTTTATTGAATGTTTTGGAGAAGTTAGAGACAGACTCTCCTTCCATCTTCTTCAGAGACCCAAACTTAGTCATGTAATATATATAATCTTTCCTATCTCCCCACTGTCTCAGGAAAACAGTATCCAGGGCTTCAATTCCAGCAATAGATCCAGGGGCCAGTCCCCTGAACCACTTCCTCACCTCACCATCAAAGCTCTGAACAAAGACTCTCATCCAGACAACTTCATTTTCAATGTTTAGATTGTCTGCATAACTGTAGCAAGCAGCTAGGTTCTCTTCTGCAGTTATGTCCTCTTCCCCAGTGAACTTGGGCATGTACTTCAAGTAGTCTCCAGCAGGGAGAGGATTCATGGGATGAGGTAGATTTAAGGGAGCATATCTAGCAGCGACTATGGCATCCATTCTATTCGGAGGGGGATTAGCACCAGCCATAGGAATAGTAGGTGGAGGAGAACTTGGAGGAGAAGGAGTGTGAATGGGAGATGTCAGAAAAGAGGTTCTTGAAGGAGATGATGGGGAAAACAGAGAGAGGTCTAAGGGACCTGAATGTGCAGATGCTTCTCTCTGTGCAGTAGTAGCAATAAAAGGAGGGGTGGTGAAACCTTCTGAGGCCTGAGGTCTGTACTAAGGCACAACTTCTAGGGAGGGGGGAGTGACAAGGATCTCTCCCTCTGATACTAGACCAGGAGGAGAAAACTCAGCAGGAACACTACCAAAATTCATAAAACGGGAAACCTCAGAGAGAGGGCGACTAGAAAGCTGAGGATAAGAAAAAGGAGTTCTTACAGAAGGAGGCGGTGAAATACCTGATTCAGAGGTGAAGCTTTCTCCTTGAGGAGCCTTTTCTTTTCTGAGAATTGCCTCCGTATTTTCTTCAATTGTAGCCAGAGGTAGCTGTGGATGGGACCGCGTGTGTCTGCCGCCGAAAGCCACAACTAATCCAACGGGTTCGCCGCAGTGGAGTCATCACAATGGAGTCGCCAGGTGCACAGTAGCAAATTTTCAAGTTCTGATTTCTGATGCACCTTCAGAATCAGCTCAATCTTTATCGTTCAATCCCAGGGTGTAATGACCCTTTACTTATTAATATGAATAATTTCATAAATAATCCTGAAAAATTATCTAAATTATAATTAATTATTATATAACCTTAATTAATTATATGTTGTTAATTAATTATTTTTTTTTACTATGATTAGCTTAAGTATGATTAACTCTTTAATTAAGGGTTAATGTATGATTAATTATTAAGTGAGTCATTAATTGATTAAGTATTAAATTGATGGTTAAAATAAAATATAATAGGGTTACGTATCCCATAGGGGGATAACGTAACCAATACACAAAAGGGAAACATTTAAATAATGGATAAGGTAATTAATAAGGGATAAGGCAATTACGAAGGGGATAAGAGTAATAAAAGAGTTTGGTGGGGGAAATGAATGTGCGAGGGCGGTGAAGGAGGAATAAGGGAGGTGGAGAAGGAGTATGAGGGGGATTCATTTCATGCATTCGAAGGGAAGGGGAACTTGGAGTTTTGGGGAGAGCTGGTTTACAGTGGGATTTACAGTGCACCGGGGTTGCATAGGTTTTGGGCTCAGAGGGCTAGGACGTCCATTGATGTCCTAGGGCTAGGCATACTAGTCGGTAGGGTGGCTGGTTTTGGGGTGTCCTAAGCAGCAGCATCAGGAGCAGCATCAGGTTCAAGCGAAGGGAGCAAGCTGCTGCGTATAGCATCAGAGTGAGGTATGTAAATTCAAATTCATGAATGGTTTACTTAGATTATTACTTATTGTCAAATTCTACTTGTGTAAGTGTTAGCGTAAGTGTTGAGATAAATTGTAAATTATGAAAATTTTACTTCTTTAAAGGCTTATAGAAATTACAGAAATTTGGGAAGAAATTTAAACGTTAATTTAAATCTGCTGGTTATTACACGGGGAAAATATTCAACTTCGTCCCTGGTAGCGGCGCCATAAATGTTTGCAATAGAAGTCACTCCTGGATTGCTTGCAGGAGCAGAGCCCGACGCCCATCAGTTTAATGTCACGGTTTGTTTAAAGGGGTGATCAAATGGAGGAAAACTCAGAACGATGTCGTCTCAACTCAGAAACTAGGCCAGGCATGCATGGATGAATGAGGTCTTGATAAACTTCAAACAGTGAGTTGTAATAAAGGGTGAGTAGGGGGAAGACTTGTGTGAGAAGAGTGCGAAAGTCTATCATAAACATCCGATTTGTAACAGACTGGAGAAGATAGCATCCGAGCGTAAAATCCTTTTACATTCAAACATAAATACCAGAGAATATGATAATGTCACAACAAATCCTTTATCATAACAAAATCGCAACAATCCACGCGAATCCTTCGACTGTGAACTCTCTGGCATGAGATGAAACATAGATGGAAAAGAAGAACTGTTTGTCATAAACCAAGAAGTCTCAAACACAGATACATAACCAGGGAACCAGAATGTTTGCTGACACTTTACAGTCAGGAGCTCCGCTCTACCATCGATAGATACAAAAATGGCGAAAATGCCTTTATATACTCAAACTAACAACAACAACAAAATCGAGACGTAGCATTAAAAGCTTTGCGTCTGCATGGCTTCTGACAGTTAACACCTGCAATCTTTGAATGGTCGTGCAACTTATGGCAGACGCGATCGACTTTCTGACAGTTTCATTGGCAACTCGACATGCCTTTAATTCATTGCAGGACTTCCCCATTATGGCGGAGACGATGTCTAACCACCACCAACTGCTTCAATAACTGCTTTCTTGGGATTGAGGATGATCTGGCCAACTCAACACTTTAGGACGTGGCAGACTCCTCGCATTGCCATCTGGAATAACTAAATGGCTTGATGGGTAGGCATGGAGGCCAACGTGGAGAATGGGGTGCATAATAGGAGTGACAGTGTCAGATTATGAGGGCGTGGAAGAAGTGGCGAGGTGTGAGAAGGGTGACAGAGGATGGTTCATGGCAGAAGACATCAGGCAAAAGGGGGGAAGACGAGAGATAATGAACTCACTTTTTGGTGAGAGGCTGATGTGGAAAGGAGTGGGACACATGGAAAACGACAAGTGGATGATGAGAAGGAAGGTTGACCACGCAGACCAAAGAGTGGAGGCGGGTGGGTGACACACGGCAGCAGGAGAAAGGTGGTTATGGAAGATGACAAGATGGGAGAAGGGCCCACGCTGGCTAAACACAGAGCAGCTAAGAAGGACGGGGTTGCGTGAGCACCGTTGATCCGGGCGCTAAGATCTCGGCCGTTGGAAAGCTGCATCCACGATTCTGGACCCCCCCCTCCACTTAAAGGTAGAAAGGAAGGGGGGGCCCGGAATTTCCTTTATCGTCGTTGATCCAGGCGC
>ML791681.1:612491-663107 GCA_009831015.1 Picea engelmannii
CTTCATGTTCTTCTCTATTCTTAGAGTAGATTAATATGTCATCAATAAAAACTAGTACAAATTTATCTAAAAATTTACTGAGTACATTGTTCATTAAGCACATGAAAGTGATAGGGGCATTGGTTAACCCAAATGGCACTACCTCAAACTCATAGTGACCATACCATGTCCGGAAAGCAGTTTTATGGATGTCTTCACTCTTGATTCAGAATTGATGGTATCCCAACCTCAAGTCAATCTTTGAGAAAATAGATGCACCTCCCAACTGATTGAATAGATCATCGATCCTGGGCAAGGGGTACTTGTTCTTTATGGTTACTTTATTGAGTTGTCTATAATCTATGCACAGCCTAAGGTTGCCATCCTTCTTTTTCACAAACAGGACTGGTGCTCCCCATGGGGACACGCTGGGTCGAATATAACCCTTATCCATCATTTCTTTCAGTTGCAATTTGAGTTCCACTAACTCAGGTGTGCTCATCCGGTAGGGTGTCCTAGACACCGGCACCGCTCCTGGTGCGAGCTCTATCGAGAAGTCAATGTCTCTTCTCGGAGGTAGACCTGGTACCTCTTTCGAAAACACATTTCTGTATTCTCTCAGGATAGGGTGATCATCAGGGCTTGGTTTATCACCCTCAATTGTTTTCAACACCTGTATTGCATATAGGGGACACCCTTTTTGGCAATACTTTCTCATTTGCAGGGCTAATATTTGCCTCACCGAGACCGGTTTTCGGATCCCTTGGAGGGTTATCCTTTTTCCTTCTTTTCTCACCCATTCTATGGTTTTATGGTAATAGTCTAGTCTGGCTTTATGGGCGGCCAACCAGTCCATACCAATCAACAGATCGTATGATCCCATGGGTAATACATTAAGGGTTCCTTGGGTGGGGAATTCACCCAACATTAATTGGCAGGCTGGTATGACCTCTACTACCCTTCTTTTGGTGCTAGTGGCTAACTGTACCAACCATCGCTTGGTTTGTTTTTGTGGCTGTAACTTACACTTATCAACAGATCTAGAGGATATATAACTCAAATTTGAACCAGGGTCAATCAAAACAGACACCAGATGGTTGAAAATCATACCTTCTATTTCCACCACTGAAGCTTGGTGGTCAACTTGGTTATTATCCAAGGCTGCATAAATATGTGGCACACTCCTTGCCACATCATTGACTATGGTAGCTTCCTGAATGTTATAAACTTTCCGACTGTTCTGTTGTCGGCGTGGAAAATCTCTCAGGAGATGCTCTTCTCCGCAACCCCAACATTTCAGAGGTTCTCTCTTTGTGTTATCAGTCTTCACTGGTATAGGTCCTGAAGTTTTATTTCCGTTCGATGAGGGAAAGTTCTGTTGGAGTACACTCCGGGCTGGAAAGTTCATTCTGGGGTTCTTCTTGTAGTTCTTAAATCCTGAGGATTTGATCCCCTTTTTTTGAAATCTCGAACCACTCTTCTATTTCCAGTCTCCACGAGACTCTGCCCAATGTCCATATTGTTCATGACAATATGTTTCCTTTTGAATAGTGTCTTCTAAGGTCTTTGGTTCGTCAAATTCAATTTGGTTTCGGTATTCCTTGGGTAGCCCACTGATGAAGTATTGCACCTTTTCCTTCTCTTCCTTGATGTAGGGTACATATCTGAATAAGTCGAGGAATTTGGTGACATATTCCTCTATAGTGAGTTTCCCCAGTTTGAGTTCATAAAACTCTTTAGCCTTCTCGTTGAAATATTTTTCCGACAAATACTTCTTCCGGAAGTACTTCTCAAACTGTTTCTAGGACAGGTCCTCCTCGCAGACCCCTTTCATATTCTTAAGATCTTCCCACCAGATGGAAGCTTTTCCATTCAAATTGAAAGTGGCCACTCGGGCCTTCAAATTCTCTGAAAAATCATGGACTCTGAAATATTTCTTCAGTCCAAGTAGCCAGGCCTCGGCTTCCTCTCCCTTCTTTATCTCACCGTCGAAGGAGGGAGGTTTGGCCTTTCTGAATTCCTCAAATTTATGACCCTTGGAAGTCTTTTGCTTCTTCTGTTTTCTTAGAGAATAGGAACTGGTCTTGCTGTTGCAAGAGCCTTTTGAATCGCCAGCTTCCTTCTCAGAGGAATCGTCTAGCACTGATCCTTTACCTCTATGGTGGACCTTCCTTGAGGTGCTCCTCTCAGTATGGCCATTGATACGACCATGTTTCTGCATCTTGGGTTCATGCTGCATTTGTTGTTGTAGGTCGGATAAGCTCTACAGTAAAACTGCATTAATTTCAGTTTGCTTTTCTTGTTCTTTCATCATCCTTTCATTGTCGGCCTTGTAGCTTTGCAATTTAACCATGAGACTCCTCACAGTCTCGGCTAGATCTGGAGGGGTTCCTATTGCTCTTCTTTCATCAGACTCTTCATCTCTATTGTGGGAGCCTTCTCCGACCTCTTGGTGGGTCACCATTCTCTACGTCTGTAAATTCCCGTGGCTGATCGTCCACTTGGGTGAAAAGACAAACGTTGGTTATTAGTAAAGAGTTAGATACATTTTAGAACCTATGCATAAATTCATAACTCTTTCACATGCATACATAGTCGGGTTCTCGTTTCCAAGTTTTGATCCTAGATAAGAGAGTTAATTTAGGGGGTTACTCCTCATAGGAGTTCTTCGAACGGAGCTTATGCACAACTCGTTCATGAGCCCAATCAGGCCGAGTGTTGTCACCATGCTCTGATACCACTTTGTCACATATCCACTACCATAATCAAATTTTTGTTGATTTCTGCAGAATCAGAGCCCTCGAATTACCTACAGAGGCCTAGCACAAGCTAGCTCTTTCTCTCTCTCCATTCCCATGTGATCGTAGGTCATGATCACAGGTCAAATAATCATGGTGCCTCTTTGTATTTTGCACCTCATCGCTACAGTGATGTTGAATCGTTCGACTCTGCAACCGTCGAACCCCGACAGGGCTGGTAACTGGCCAATAGGGACGAGTCCCTACAGGGTTGGCAAATGGCCATTAGGAATGGCCCTATTGCACGGATGAGCAGATTATAGGTGGTGAGAGGGGAAACATGACATGGTGGGCGGTGTGACAGGATACGGGTCCCACTTCACACGCCACACCATTCCGGACGCCCCCCCCCCCCATTAAAGGCAAAATAGCAAGGGGGGTCCAAAATTCGTCTGAATGTCGTTGATCAAGGTGAATTGATCCTGACCATTCTTGAGTTGCACGTTTGGTTTCGCCCCCCCCCCTCACTGCTAAAGTAAGAACAACAAGGGGTCTTTGGAATGAATCCTCAGCCGTAGATCTGGGTGAGTGGACTTTGGCCGTTCAAATATGCTCGCCACTTACCCTAAAAAGCATTCACGCCCCGGCTTAAAGTTGACGTCTCTTCCCCACATCTGATGATCATTATAGACCTTGAGATCCTCCGAAGGAATCTCGTCCGTTCATTGGGACTTAACCACATGCTAACATCTCGATATTTATAAGTCGGGATTTATCAAGGCGAGAGCCCAACCTCTTGTCAATGGAACTCCCGAATCCTCAATTCCTGGTTTCCCAAAATGGGTAATCTCTCGACACGTAGCCTCCTGAATTCGGTCGGTCTATGACTACTTTGAGCTTTTCACCATAAAACATCCCGATCTTTCATCACCAGAACTCCCGAATTCCCGACTGTCGATTTCTCGAAATGGGAAATCTCATAACACGTGGCCTCCTTTAATCGGACGACCCAAATCTATTTCGGGGCTTTCGCCCTTATCCACTGGGGGTTTAACCCTCGGGTATCTCCTGACAGATCCAACATTTGTTGGGTTTTCCAGCCGAGATGTGATGGCTCAGACAGGTTCCTAACTTGTGCATTCTCCCACGATTTCCTGGACGGGGAAAAATCAACGGTCTAGATATTCTCATGGACCTTGAGGATCTATGATTCCTGATATCTTTGCTACCCACGAAGACATAGAAAGGCAAAGTGGTAAGTCATTTAACCCTCTACTTTCTCCTACCAATCTAACGGTCATGGGTGACCACAGATTTCTCGAAGGTATTTTGTCCGTCGATTAACACCTATTTAGGGTTAAGGTGATTGACACCCTACTTTCTTCTTCCGATCTGATGACCGTGAGTTACCATCGATCTCCTGATGGGACCTCATCCATCGATTCGATACTTACCAGGGATTTCTTAAGGCCTTGCACCTTCGCGTCCTTTTTCCAGGTTCTTGATGGCTTTTTCAAGAAAAGGTATCTCTATGGGGAGGTTTACCCAAGGTACTATCTGAGGCAGTTAAGGGTATAAATAACATGCATATAAATAACAATTTTAAGAGGACATAAGCCACACGTAGTCTTTCCATATAAACATATAGCTACCAATACTGATCAAGACACCATGCAGACATTCTTATAATGAAATCATTCACAATTTCACAGCTCATGATCATAAATGTCAACATACATATATTTCAAGATGCCAAAGGCAAAACACTTGTTATCACTCCAGGAAACTCTCCTAGGATGTAAGTCAGAGATGCCTGGTAACTCAACCTTTTTGGAAACTATTTTCTTAATAATTGATGTGGTTTTTGGATCAAGATGAATATCTAGGGGCTAGACTGTGTCTTTAAGACTATCTAGTAATACCAAATATCACAAGGCCTTCTAAAAATGCAACCAGACAAGGGTTGATCAAATAGAACAAAAGATAGTTGTTGAACCAGATTATACTCATGTAAAACAGTAAGCACAATGGGTTTAAAAACTAAGGCAATAACTTATGATTCTTAACTTAATCAATCAATTAGTGAGATGATAGTCACATGTAGATTGAGTAAGCACCAACAAAAAAACCATTCACTCATAAGATATCATAGAACAGAAAAGAAAGGTCTGAAAACACAGATGAAGGAAGCTTGCAATGTTTCATATAATAAGAATGAGTCTTAGTTACAGTAGTAGCATATAGAACCCAAAATCAAGCCCCTTAGTTCCTCTTCTACCTTTAGCTTTATAGCTTTACAATGCAATTCTGAGATCCTAAAAACAAGGATCAAATATACTAAAGATAGTAACTCAAAATTTAGTTGCAAAAGATGTGGGATGATCCCCAAAAATGAGGTCAATCCCAGATTTCATTGTCTTTCTCTCTTGTTGATTATTGGTGTAGTGCAAGATAGCCTCCCAAGGCTGAATGATTACTCTCCCAAGAGATACAAATTCGAATTTGTTGAGGTAGGCAGAAAATATAATCTGTTTCCACCAAAATAGGTGCCAAAACCAACTTGGCCACCTTTTCTAATCCTTATATACCAAAAATGAATCTTGAAACTGAATACATAATTCATCATCTATCCATCATGAGTGCTTTCAAAAGATTTGGATCAGAAAAACCTCGATCTGTGCAAAATTTATCTTTCTCTGTCTAGTTACAGGTTTCGGTGGTTAACGATATTCAGATTTAAGAACCTTATCTACCGAAAGAACTCCTTCTCAGTGGTTAATGAGCACTCATAGGCTCTCCTAAACCACCGAAAGGTGAAACACTTTCAGAAATCAAAATTTCAAAATTTCAATTACCTGTATTACTGCAAACGACTTTACAGCTTCTTGGGAGAGGCCCCTTTCTCTCTGACTGGACTTGTAACTTCATCATGATGTGTTTCCACCGGTATTTCTCACTCCATGGAGCTAGCAATTTTGGCAAGGGTTTCTAGCCTTATGGGTTTGGCTTCTTGGACAGTTTTTTCCTTCAGTTTCAGCCTAAGAATTCTGAGTCTTCTATACAACTTGGCATTTTCTTGCATAAGTAGTTTGTTTCTTTCCATGTAATCCAGCTTTTCCTTAGCATCAGAGAAATTTCCTAGGTCATCTATATTCTGTCCAGAAGTGCCAAGAAAGAAAACTTCGTCGAGATCAAACTAATGAGGATTTGTCACAGAAACAAATGTATTGTATGCTGATGTTCCAGAGAACAGACATTTATGCAAAGGTTGCTGCAGCAAAGAGAAATTTGCTGGATCATGTGGCCGTAGCATTATATCAACAGGCAGAGCTGCTGCAAGTTGTGTCAAAGCAAGGTCCAGTTCCCTGATGGGCTCTGCAAGTCTACCTTGATCCTTTAATCCAAGGGAATGACCTGCAAGAAGGCTCTGTTGCATATGAACTGAATCTCCAACAATAATGACACGGACAATTTGGGCAGCCATACTTTGCTCCTGTTCATCGCCAGAGTGGCCTGTCACATAATCAATAAGAAGCTGAAATTGAAGAGGATTAGACTTCATACTACCCACCCTGAGCCCAGAAACAAGGACAATATATTTATTGTCTTTCGAATTGTAACCAGAATGGTGAGGGCGCTATGGTGGCAGGCCATCTTCCAGAATGCTTTGTTCATAGAAGTCACCATCACTGTTTTCTTTACCATGAAGCATAGCTACAACACCTCTCCTTTGAGTATTCATCCAGTATTGAAGGCTTGAGTTGCATTTGTTAGTACACAGTTCTATAATACATTATTTGCCATCTTCAATTCCTAGAATAGTACATGATGGCAAGTTTGGCCACTTTTTCTGAATAAGGTTGTTTAGAATCTCTCGAAACTTGTGAAGATGGAAATAATAGAGATGGTTGTATCATTGCCCCCTGTATCTCTGCATCCTATTCACATCCAAAGATCTTAATGAGTTTCACTGCTGGACGCTGATCTATTCTCTGGGACTTTATCAAGAGAAATGCCTACTCCGTTATGGCGGAGCATCAAATAGCAATGGTAATAAGGCAGAATGAAGACCAGTAATGTAACCAAACAAAACAAGTCCATTTTAAATTTTTCCACCTTGCCTGTATAGAGAGGAGAGGTATAATCTCAAACAGAATGAGCTGGAGAAGATTACAGGAGAAAGAGAAAACAATGTTGAAGAGGATCTGGATGAGAGCCCATTTCTCTTCGTATTCTTTGTACAGTCTGCGATTAGGGAACCAGAGGCCTGTCCATTAGTTTTTGAGGGGTTCCATCTGGTTTGGTAGGGTTCCACTTAAGCTCTCCTTCAAATCCTACCATTTCCTTGACAAGTTCTGCGAGGTTTTTTGATTGTCACTTCAATTCCACGCCCCATATTGATATGGGGTAAATCACTATATTTATCTATCAGAAACACCATTGCGTCTGCTAGATCATCCACATGTATAAATTCATGCAGAGGTGAACCGGTTCCGCAAACAACCACCTCTTTTGCTCCAGAAACTTTGGCACTCGTTAGTGAGCTCCAAAGGACCAGTCAAAAACACCTCCTCTGTGATAGGTTGTGGGGAAAACTTTGGATAAATGAAAGAAGAACCCAGGAACATCAGGTTATTCATTCCATTCCTATAGCTTGCATTGATCACAGTTGTTTGAATCTGTAGATTAATCGATATGAAATCAGCAGGGTAAGTATTGTTGGCATGAATGCCTCCTTTCTCTTTTCTTTGGATTCCTTCAGACAAAATAAAGAGCCATCGATCTGTTGTCAACAAACTTGCAAAACCATGCAGCTCGATGAAAATCTTCTTAGATCATGTCTTAGTTGGAATTGTTTAACTTGGCTGAGCGCATGGCTATAATTTTGCAGTTTGAATCTTTGTAATCTCGGGCACTTGGCATGTGTAATGATAGGCATCCACATTGGCACCCTAGACTTTACAATTTGACACCTTGTGATGTTGCCCTGGATTAACCAAATCCTCCATGCATCCTTTTCATGCAGAATTTAAGCAAATATCTCTTGAATAAAAATCACAACTCAACCCTTTTGAATAAACACAGACATTTGGCGCGTGTAAGAGCACGATGATTTTAAATTTTAAACATAAGAGGGCTTTCAGTGGTTAAGAGCTTTATGCCATGTGCCTCTTATCCACCGAAACGGTCGGCTTTCGGTGGTTAACTAGTCAATTTGAAGACTTGCTTAACCACCGAAAACTGTAATTCCAAAATTTGAAAGCCAAGACCGAAAAGAACGATTTTTCCAACTTTACATTTCAGAAATAGACCATTTACTCTACTCTAAAAAATTTAGAAAAGAATTTTTTGGACCTGATCTTATTTCCTAAAGATTACCAAAATGACGGTGCTATTTTGGGATATAACATCTGGCTCTAGCTAGGATGGAGACCTCCCTGCGAGGTTTCCAAGAACCTAGTAGTTCCAGTAGCCTTTAGCATTGGGCATGGAGTCATCTGGCTGCTTTTGGCATTGGGCATGGAGTCATTAGCCTATGAAACTAATCTCTGAAAAATCTCAAATTCTGTGCCACTGATCTTTGAAAACCTTCAAAACATGCCTTTATTCAACCAAGTTAAATATTATTTCTGCTGCAAACTGAAAGAAAGAAATGTTCGGGCAATGAGCTTGTTTCCTACCCTACTCTACTCTAACTAGCTCTGCCACTGGTTAAGTGAATGCTGATTTCTGTAGCAGCCATCCAAGCAATTTTAATACTGAAGAAATCTCGTCTTTATCACTGATCAGCAAATGATGATGAACATGAAACCGCAGTGACAAGGAGATTTTCAGGAAACTATACTTACCTGAAAACATGGGCGGGTTGATGAAATCTGAAACTTTCAAGCCCTCTGAAAAGTATAACTCCATGAAGGCTGCCACTGGATCCTCGAAAAGAAGATAAGAAACATGCTGCTCCTTGGGAAACAACTGCACATCTATGGCAGCCTCTTGCTCATCCATGACTGTTCCTCTGCAAGAAGACTAATCATCTTCTTGTCCTCTTGAGATCAACTCGTGATCATCATAAACTACAATTTCCTTATCAGAATAATGCTCACAAGAGGATAACAAAACAGGATTTCCATCACATGGATTAGGATCAGCTGAGAACATATAATTTATTATGCAATCATCAGTCATCATAGGTTCTTCTTGATTTACAAATTGATCATAAGCTTCACAAGCATACCTGTCTCTAGAATATTCTACCAATGTTGACGAATTCAGGTCCAAATCTACAATAATCTCGTATGCTTTTTGTTGTTCTAAATCTGCTTCACATTCATTACCTCCCTGCTCAAAACCTAAACCATACTGACATTGTTTTTTCTCATGTGCAAACAGATTGTCAAAGTCAACCTGCTGTCGGATCCTCCTGGAAGCACGGATATTTTCCTCCACCTCTTGAGCGTCTTCAAACAAGTTCCCTAATGATGAAGACTTCCTTTCTAGCAAGAGAAGGACAAGCTCATTATGCTGAGCCATAAGATATTATACCATGGTAGCAATATCAGTAGGCCGAATCTCCAATGGGATGTCATAATAAACATGGTGAAACCTTCTATTGAAAACATGCAAGGCTTCATCGTGCTCTCATTTCAAAGCATAGAAATCAGCAAGGTAAGAATCTAAAGATTTGTATTCGCCCCAATACTTCAGGAAAGCATTCGAGAACTCAATCCAAGAGGCAATTGAATCTCTCCCAGACCCTTAAACCATGTAGCAGCATCTTTGATCAAAGATTTCGAAAACATTCTCGTGATCACATCTTCATGTGCAATTGAAAAATGATCAACAAAATCAAAAAGGATTATGTGTGCCCCTCAGCTGAAGCTTGATTCTCTTAAGAAAACAATGGGAGATATTCATAACAGTCATCAGGATAAGGATGAAGAAGATGGGGTAGCTGTAAAGGTTTGAACATCTTCATCTGGATCTTAACTTGAAAAGCTGTGGGCTGATCATGAGAGATGATAAGTTGTTGATCAAGTTTAGAAATTATGGCCAGAGGGGCTGAGATATGGACAGGTTTTGAAACAAGTTCAACCTCCTCAAGGTTGTATGAATGCTCAAATTTAGAGGGAATCTGAATGTAGATCTTGTCTTTAGGAATAGGCTGAGGTAAAGATATAGGATCTACATCTACAATGCAGGGTTGTTGGGTTTCCTCTTCTAAAGACGGATATATACAAGAAGGATGATGATTTTCTGAATATACAAAGAAGAAAATAATTCTCCTTACACGCGAAGGGAAAAGCATGAAAGAGTTGATAAATAAATACAACAGTTCACAAATCAGACTAATGAACTGGTACCTGGATTTGAAATTTAAATCCTTCATCTTTTGTCAACCGGATCCTCCCCAGTGGAGTCTTTAATCGTGGAGTCGCCAGATAGAAGATTACAACCAAGTGAATGTCCAGGCTTTGTCTATCATCAAAGCTGGATCTGTGTCGTGTCCCAAGGAAGCTAAGCTTCAATCTCCTCTCCCCGGAAACGGTGCCAATTTGTTATCACTCTAGGAAACTCTCCTAGGCTATAAGTCAGAGATGCCTGGTAACTCAACCTTTTTGGAAACTATTTTATTAATAATTGATGTGGTTTTTGGATCAGGATGAATATCTAGGGGCTGGACTGTGTCTTTAAGACTGTCTAGTAATACCAAATATCACAAGGCCTTCTAAAAATGCAATCAGACAAGGGTTGATCAAATAGAACAGAAGATAGTTGTTGAACCAGATTATACTCATGTAAAACAGTAAGCACAATGGGTTTAAAAACTAAGGCAATAACTTATGATTCTTAACTTAATCAATCAATTAGTGAGATGACAGTCACATGTAGATTGAATAAGCGCCAACAAAGAAACCATTCACTCATAAGATATCATAGAACAGAAAAGAAAGGTCTAAAAACATAGATGATGGAAGCTTGCAATGTTTCATATAATAAGAATGAGTCTTAGTTACAGTAGCAACATATAGAACCCAAAATCGAACCCCTTAGTTCCTCTTCTACCTTTAGCTTTATAGCTTTACAATGCAGTTCTGAGATCCTGAAAACAAGGATCAAATATACTAAAGATAGTAACTCAAAATTTAGTTGCAAAAGATGTGGGATGATCCCCAAAAATGAGGTCAATCCCAGATTTCATGGTCTTTCTCTCTTGTTGATTGTTGGTGTAGTGCAGGATAGCCTCCCAAGGCTGAATGATTACTCTCCCAAGACATACAAATTCGAATTTGTTGAGGTAGGCAGAAAATCTAATCTGTTTCCACCAAAATAGGTGCCAAAACCAACTTGGCCACCTTTTCTAATCCTTATATACCAAAAATGAATCTTGAAACTGAATACATAATTCATCATCTATCCATCATGAGTGTTTTCAAAAGATTTGGATCAGAAAAACCTCGATCTGTGCAAAATTTAGCTTTCTCTGTCTAGTTACAAGTTTCGATGGTTAGCGATATTCAGATTTAAGCACCTTATCTACCGAAAGAACTCCTTCTCGGTGATTAATGAGCACTCAGAGGCTCGCCTAAACCACCGAAAGGTGAAACACTTTCAGAAATCAAAATTTCAAAATTTCATTTACCTGTATTACTGCAAACGACTTTACAGCTTCTTGGGAGAGGCCCCTTTCTCTCTGACTGGACTTGTAACTTCATCATGATGTGTTTCCACTGGTATTTCTCCCTCCATGGAGCTAGCAATTTTGGCAAGGGTTTCCAGCCTTATGGGTTTGTCTTCTTGGACAGTTTGTTCCTTCAGTTTCAGCCTAAGAATTCTGAGTCTTCTATACAACTTTGCATTTTCTTGCATAAGTAGTTTGTTTCTTTCCATGTAATCCAAATTTTCCTTAGTGTCAGAGAAATTTCCCAGGTCATCTATATTCTGGCCAGAAGTACCAAGAAAGAAAACTTCGTCGAGATCAAACTGATAAGGATTTGTCACAGAAACAAATGTATTGTATGCTGATGTTCCAGAGAACAGACATTTATGCAAAGGCTGCTGCGGCAAAGAGAAATTTGCTGGATCATGTGGCCCTGGCATTATATCAACAGGCAGAGCTACTGCAAGCTGTGTCAAAGCAAGGTCCAGTTCCCTGATGGGCTCTGCAAGTCTACCTTGATCCTTTAATCCAAGGGACTGACCTGTCAGAAGGCTCTGCTGCATATCAACTGAATCTCCAACAATAATGACACAGACAATTTGGGTAGCCATACTTTTCTCCTATTCAACACCAGAGTGGCCTATCACATAATCAATAAGAAGATGAAATTGAAGAGGATTAGACTTCATACTACCCACCCTGAGCCCAGAAACAAGGACAATATATTTATTGTCTTTCGAATTGTAACCACAATGGTGAGGGCGCTATGGTGGCAGGCTAGCTTCCATAATGCTTTGTTCATAGAAGTTACCATCACTGTTTTCTTTACCATGAAGCGCAGCTACAACACCTCTCCTTTGAGTATTCATCCAGTATTGAAGGCTTGAGTTGAATTTGTTAGTACACAGTTCCGACTATAATACATTCTTTTCCATCTTCGAGTCCTAGAATAGTACATGATGGCAAGTTTTTCCACTTTTTCTAAATAAGGTTGTTTAGAATCTCTCAAAACTTGTGAAGACGGAAATAGTAGAGATGGTTGTATCGTTTCCCCCTGTATCTCTACATCCTATTCACATCCAAAGATCTTAATGAGTTTCACTGCTGGACGCTGATCTATTCTCTGGGACTTTATCAAGAGAAATGACTACTCCGTTATGACGGAGCATCAAATAGCAATGGTAATAAGGCAGAGTGAAGACCAGTAATGTAACCAAACAAAACAAGTCCATTTTCAATTTTTCCACCTTGCCTGTATAGAGAGGAGAGCTATAATCTTGAACAGAACGAGCTAGAGAAGATTGCAGGAGAAAGCGGAAACAATGTTGAAGAGGATCTGGACGAGAGCCTATTTCTCTTCGTATTCTTTGTACAGTCTGCGATTAGGGAACCAGAGGCCTGTCCATTAGTTTTCGAGGGGTTCCATCTAGTTTGGTAGGGTTCCACTTAAGCTCTCCTTCAAATCCTACCATTTCCTTGACAAGTTCTGCGAGGTTTTTTGATTGTCACTTCAATTCCACGCCCCATATTGATATGGGGCCAATCACTATATTTATCTATCAGAAACACCATTGCGTCTGCTAGATCATCCACATGTAGAAATTCACGCAGAGGTGAACCAGTTCCCCAAACAACCACCTCTTTTTCTCCAAAAACTTTGGCACTCGTTAGTGAGCTCCAGAGGACCAGTCAAAAATGCCTCCTCTGTGATAGGTTGTGGGGCAAACTTTGGATAAATGCAAGAAGAACCCAAAAACAACAGCTTATTCATTCCATTCCTATAGTTTGCATTGATCACATTTTTTTGGATCTGTAGATTAATCGATATGAAATCAGCAGGGTAAGTATTGTTGGCATGAATTCCTCCTTTCTCTTTTCTTGGGATTCCTTCAGACAAAAGAAAGAGCCATCGATCTGCTGTCAACAAACTTGCAAAACCCTGCAGCTCGATGAAAATCTCCTTAGTTCGTGTCTTAGTTGGAATTGTTTGACTTGGCTGAGCGCATGGCTATAATTTTGCAGTTTGAATCTTTGTAATCTCGGGCACTTGGCATGTGTAATTATAGGCATCCACATCGGCACCATAGACTTTACAATTTGACACCTTGTGATGTTGCGCTGGATTAACCAAATCCTCCATGCATCCTTTTCATGCAGAATTTAAGAAAATATCTCTTGAATAAAAATCACAACTCAACCCTTTTGAATAAACACGGACATTTGGTGCGTGCAAGAGCATGATGATTTTAAATTTTAAACATAAGAGGGCTTTCGATGGTTAAGAGCTTTATGCCATGTGCCTCTTATCCACCAAAACGGTCGGCTTTCAGTGGTTAACTAGTCAATTTGAAGACTTTCTTAGCCACCGAAAACTTTAATTCCAAAATTTGAAAGCCAAGACCCAAAAGAACGATTTTTCCAACTTTACATTTCAGAAATAGACCATTTACTCTACTCTAAAAAATTTAGAAAAGAATTTTTTGGACCTAATCTTATTTCCTAAAGATTACCAAAATGACGGTGCTATTTTGGGAGATAACAACACTTATCAGAAAATAACACCAGGGGTTATGCAACTGCTGAGAGGGGTGCTCGTTTCCACCCAACCATAGGCTCAGCGACTCCCAGTGGATTTACCACTAGCCACCCCCGAGCTGAGACCACAATGTTGTGAGACTGCGTCTCTGTTTGCCAGTGACCAAGAGCGAAGGTTACTCTCCTTCCTCTCTGCTATCACCCACTCTGCATATCACCAGAGTTATCTCTTTTTCCCCTCACTTTGTCCCCCTCAATCGCTTATCCCCCACACCTTATCCTCTTGCGAGGTTGCATGTGGCACGATTTCCCTCATGCCTGTCATGCCTGATGGCTCTACGGATGGGTGGTTCACCTCCCCATCCCTCATTAACTCCTGAGGAGCCATCTACCTACCAGCCTGTGAGACATTTAATCCAGGGTCAACAAGACGCTTTTGGTTCTTTGGTCCAGTGGAGTCCAAATACAGTATTGATTTTGGTGGAAGTTAACGCCACCTTTCCAGGTGCCTTCCACTACCTTTATATAGCCATCATGGTCTCTTTTTCAGCACATCCCCTCTCAGCAGTCCTGCAATACCAATTCATAATGTTATTCACATTCATCGACCTTTTCCACAAGGTCCATTCACATCACATATTCACATTTCTAAGTTTTCCACAGTTCTGGGCCAGTCCAGTTATTTTTACAAACTAGGGGAAATAGGGTGTTACAATGAATTATTCTAAGAAAGGTGGAAGATACCAGAAATACAAAATATGTAGAACAGAAATAAAATGCTAGAAATGGCAGAATAACAGTAAAATATCTAGCATAATCTTCACAATACACAGAAATGATATACGAAATAGCAATAGAAAAGCACTTTGATTCAGAAAGCAATGTTCACAAGCCTCTTTGAGGGGGCAACCTCCAGTTGAGCAGAGCTTTGTTACAATAATCTCCAAGCTAGGGTTCACATACCCTCACCCCTTATTTATACTAAATATGTCTATTAAGAGAAGCATCTAGAGGAAGATCCTTCTAGAAGCAGAAGCTTCTATTAGGTCTTCTTACATCCGCCTATTCTATTTTATTGAAAGGCCTTATTAATATTGACCTTTATTACATCTGAATACATTGATCTACCTATGTGCGGGTTAGGACCTTAACAAAAGGAGTACCAATGTTTAATGGTCAGAATGGTTTTAAGTATGAGATGTGGGGTAGAAGGACAAAAGTATTTTTACAGGCACATGGACATTACATTTGGCTATTAGTTTTTATATGATATGATAGTTCAAAAAAGGCAAAGACTGTAGCCAATAAGGAATTGAAGAAGAATAACAAAATAGCAATGGATTTCATCTAGGAAGGATTTCCTAAAACGGTAAGAGAAAAGGTTGGTAATTTTTCATCAGCCAAAGAACTTTGGGATAAGTTACATGACATATATTATTCACCCATTGTAGATTCAAAAAATGCCAAAGAAGATGCAGATATAGAACAAGAAGAAATATGCTCATCATGTTAGACATATTCAGAAGAGGAAGAGTATGATGAAGCAGAAGTTGATTACAGAGAAAAATTGATCAGCGCAATTAAATGTCTAAGTAATGAAAGAGAAGAAAACAAGTCATCCAATAAAGAATTGATGAATCAAAAGAAAAGTGTTCAAGGTTCCAAAAAGGATTAGCAGTTCATCAAGAATTTAAGAGCTCAACTAGAAGAGGCTAGAAGAATTGAAGAAACTCTAGAATATGAAAAGAAATGTTTTGAAGCCAACAAAGAAGCACAAAAGGAAGAAGCAAAAAAGAGATAAAAGATACTAATGGATCATCTCAAGGAAAGATCCAATGAATTAAACCAACTTGAGGAAGAGTTTGGTCAAGAAGAGAGAAGACTGGAAGAAGAAATAATTACATTGAAAATTCAACTTGAAGAAGAAAAGAGAACAGAAGAGGTAATGAAGTCTCCGATAAAGAAGAAATAAGAAGAGGTTGAGAATCTTGAAGAAGAAGTTGTCACACTAAGAGTCAAAATTGTCAAGCTCAACAAGAACGTTGAAGAGATAGAAACATCCACATCAGTTTTAGAGAATGAAGAAAATCACTCTACATTGCTAGAAAAGAAGAATGAAGAAAATAGAAAGAGTTATGCAATAGTACTCAAAGGAAGAAATCATGGTCAAACAGAATCTAAGAAAACTATTGAATATACATCTTCAAGAATACCATCCATGTTCAAGCCACAAAGAAGCTTCAATCATGATCATGATTAGTCAAGGAAAAAATTTAGAAGGACTACACCACAAACAATATCATTCACTCCCAAGTATGAAAATTTATTTTATGGTCATTTTTTTTATTGTACTAACTTTGGACATAAGGTTGCAGATTGTAGGGATTATAAAATAAATGTTCAAGCAGACTGTGCCTATGTGGTCGCACGTAACATTGAGTGTTACAAATTTCATAACTATGGACAAATAGCCAGTGATTGTAGAAGAATGATCGATACTTCCATGAAAGAGAATACTGATATCATATATAAGAAAGTATGGATAAGAAAACAGGAAGAACATGTGAACAAAGACTAGGTGCCAGAGATCGCAAGATTGATAATAAAATGAGATGAAGAAAATTCTACAGAGAAAAGAAAAGATGTCAGATATAGAAAGGTTTGGAAAATAACCGAAAGAAAGTAAAGACAGTTAAATAAGGAACAGGTTCAAGAGATTGTACTTTTAGGCATTATAGTGAAAGATGAATCCACAGATAGAAAGAAAGAATTCAGAGCTTAGAGAGATAATGAATCTACCAATGAAGATGATGATGAATCTACCAATGAAGATGATGATGAATCTACCAATGAAGATTATGATGAATACACATCAGATCAGGAATTGTTATGAGCCATCCGACTTAGAGACTCCCAAGTAATATGAATATCAGACAAATGGATTCTATGCAATAACTTTGATAGACCAAAGAAACATCCTTCGAGCAACTTGTGTAGTTTGAGAAGACAGATTCAGAGCAATTAGTTAGTAGAAGTATAGTTTGATAGATTAATCAAGACTTCATGATAGTATAGTGATAAATGGGTCAGCATTATGGAAAATTGGGCAAGTAGAGTCTTGGGCAGTATGGAAAGAGATGGATTTGTAAGAACACTTAGCAGGTTTGGATAGATATATGATAGTGGACAGCATAATGGATTCATAGATTAGTTCAGAGAGTGGTTCAAAGAAAAATGAACATTATCATAATGGATGATAATTACACATGAAATGGCTCAAACAATGCTAATGGATTCCAAATTGACAGATATTTTTTGGATGCATGCAGTGCATACATCAATTCACATTAAAAAAAGAGTAATGCTCAGAAACAACAATGAAAAAACTCCCTACGAACTATGGAAAGGAAGCACAGACAACAACCTCTACATCAAGGTAACTCAAGCTAATATTTTATTAATTGAAATTTTTGTTGACGATATTGTTTCAGAAGTACTAATGACAGGTTAAGATAGAAATTTGCAAAGGATATGAAGAATGAATTTGAAATGTCATTACTTGGAGGACTATCCTTCTTTTTGGGTCTTCATATATGTCAAAGAAACCAAGGAATTTTTATTTCTCAAACTAAGTATATCAGAGAAATTCTAAAGAGGTTCGGAATGGAAGATTGCAAACCAGTTACCACTCCTATGAAAACCAGTTGCAAGTTGATCAAAGATGATGATTCAAAGTCTACGTACCAGAGGCCATACAGGTCAATGATTGGTAGCTTACTATATGTGAAAACATCCAGACCAGATGTAATGCAGGCAGTTGGACACGTGGCACGATTTCAAGCAGCACCAAAGGAATCACATGTATTAGAAGTGAAGAGGATTTTCAGATATCTCAAAGGAACATAAGAGTTTGGATTATGGTATCCAAAAGGAAAGGATATATCACTTATTGCCTACACAGATGTAGATTGGACAAGTTGTATTGATGACCGACGAAGCACCAATGGAGCAACGTTCTACTTGGGTGAGTGTTTAGTATCATGGCTAAACAAGAAACAATCATCAATATCGTTATCTACAACTGAGGCAGAGTATATTGCAGCTGCATCATTTTGTACACAGGCTCTTTGGATGAAACAAACTCTGATAGATATACAGGTTGATTATGATGAGCCCATTCTAATCTATTGTGATAATACAAGTGCCATCAGTATCTCAAAAAAACCAATGATGAACTCCAAGACAAAGCACATTCCAATCAAGTATCACTTTCTACAGGAACGGGTTGCAGAGAAGAACATTAGAGTTGAATATGTGGGAACAAAAGAACAAGTGGTATACATATTTACAAAACCACTTCCATGGGAATCCCTTGAGTATATTCGCCAGAGACTAGGAGTAATTTATACTCCAAAATGAATACTTTTGAATTCTTATCTTATATGTATTAGATGTACACTAGGAAGCACCATAAATAGGAAAAAGGGGGAGAGATTTATCATATGAAAAAGGTAAACGCTTGGAGAGAGAGCATAGAGGCATGTTTCCAAGGGGAGCAATTGTCATAAGGGAAGAATGAGCGATATGACTTCAGAGTGATACCCTTTATCAAAGGGGGATATATTATTCATTTGAAGGGAAAGAGAGTAATCAGAGGATTATAAACACAAAGAAAAATCAAAGGCATGTAGACAGGGGGAGCATCCACAAGGAGAGTTCAGTCAAGGGGAGAAACCCCAAAGGGAGATACCCTTTGCCATTGATGTCAAAGGGGGAGAGATATAAATATTGATAAAGAGTATAAGCATGAATGTTATCATGACTAAGTGTTGTCATCAATGCCAAAGGGGGAGATTGTCAGATAGTTGGCTTAGGTTGATGGATAGTTGGTTGTCATTGATGTCAACTATTGGAGATTCATATTGTAGATTGATGTCAACCCTTAGTGATTGATGTAAACCCTTGGAGAAAGTACGGTAGCGAATTCCAGTAGCACAAAGGTTTGGGACATAATGGACCCAAGTTTTTTTGATGTAAAGATTAATCATTATTGTCTTGTCATGATTGATAAGAAGTACATATGGATGAACTCCAAAGTAGTCCCCTTATGGTGAAATCCCTCACGGGAAGACACTTTGCGGATTGAGTTATCCTAGAAGTATGGTTAGAGAACCCATGCTTATTTGTGGAAAAATGAGATGAAGGTCAGTGAATTTTTCAGTGAAAATATACTATATGGATAGTGCTTGTCATTCCATTTCCAGTGGTATGTGGAACGTCACATAACTCCTCACGGTTAGAGAGTTATGGCCATGAGAAGTTGGAGAACCCAGGTTTGGGTAATGGACCAAAGTTTGTTTTAATGGATAACGGTATGAGTTTTGATATATTTTTAGGTAATACTATTCTATATGGATAGTACATGTCATTCCATTTCTGGTGGTATGTGGAATGTCACATAACTCTTCACGGTTTGAGAGTTATGGCCTTACGAAGTTGGAGGACCCTCATATGTCATCTAGAAACCCAGAAAGGCCAAAGTAGTCAAAGTGGTTTAAGAGATTTTAAAGGTAAATAATAAAGTGAAGTGATGAGTGCACTATAATTAAAAGTGAATACAAAATAAATTATTTAAATAATAAATTTAATGAAGAAATTAGAAGTGGGTTAACCCTAAAATAAGGAAAGTGGGCAAAGTGACCTAGAAGATGTTTTTAAGGAAGCTACTTGGAGAGTATAAATAAGAGGCAAAGCTCTCTCATTTTACATTACAATTGAGAATATTGAATATCTATAGGTGTTTGAGGTAACCAAATGATATCTAATCCAAATTTCTGAAGAAAGATGAAGAAAATAAGGCTGGAATTCAAGGAAGGATAAATTCCTTTGATGATGCTTTCTAAGGTATGTTATTTATAGGTCATCTCACCATTTTCGCAATAACATTTTTTAAAGAATTATTAAGAGAGTGAAATTTATATTCCATTGAGGAAACATATCCAAGTATCTCTAGTAAAAAATCCATCTTGTGGTTCATTGTATTTTTGGAGTTACACTCCATGGAAAATAGGGTTTGTGGCTAGTCTTGAAACTAGTCTAAGACAAGTGTTTCGGGTAAAAACGTCATGAATTCTTCATAATAGATCCAAGTTGAGTAAGAACAAATGTTTTGGTTATATTAAAGGATTTAGTATGTTGTGTAACAGTTTCATATTGATTCAATAAATATTCCAGGTGGGGCATGTTCTACAAGGTCACTCTCTAGAATAAGCTAGAATTCAACAAGGTATGCCATTTTTGCTATAATTCTTTTTATGAGAGGTTACAAGTAGTGAAACCTGGAGGAATTACATAAAAAACACTGAAAAACATTATGTATCAGTTCCATATCTTTATTCATTGCAGGTACAAAGTTATGATTATTTCAAGTTAGGGTTGTTGACTAATCCAAAACTAGGCATGTGAGACTAAAGAAAAGTTTGATGAAAATGCTAGTCTCTTGTTGTTAAAGTTAAGGAAGGTTTTCATGAATGTGATCATATACACCAGGTATATTACAAAGTTACAAATCAGATTTGGATGATGAAATTGATGAGGTCTTGTTATGAGGTACATGGCAAGTACATGGTTGAGACAAGTAGTTGATGAGTTGGCACATACATGAGGTGTATAGTTGATGATGTTGGTTCATATTGATGAATCATAGTTGATGAGTAGTTGATACATGATTGGTACATGCTTGGTACATGGTTGGAGGCACTTGTTAGTAGTATTGTTGACACATGGTTTATGAATGATGTAGCATACTTGTATTATCAGAAGCACATATTGATCTTGGTGATGATTATGAGTTGTTGTGTTATACTTGGTTGACACACATATTTGAAAGTTTTCTTGGTGATTAATATCATTTGGTTGATAATATTTATGAGACAGGTTGTTGTGATAGGTTGTTGTGATAGGTTGTTGTGACATGTTATTTGTACAGGTTTGGTGCATGGTTGATGCACTTGTTCATGGTACAGGTTGAGGTACAGGTTGGTGCATGGTTGATGCACTTGTTTATGGTACAGGTTGATTATAGGTTGGTTGGTACAGGTTGGTTCATGGTTGATGCACTTTTTTATGGTATAGGTTGATTACAGGTTGAGGTACAGGTTGATGCATGGTTGATGCATGGTTCAGTTTATTGGTACAGGTTGATTGGTATAGGTTTACAACAGTATATCTCACAGTGATAGTGTGACAATGGTTCCATCATTCTACTTATACGCCAGGGTAGTTGGATGGGGAAAGGACAGGTGGTTGTATCCACCTTTCGGTTGTAGCCGGAGAACATAGGGGGTTGTAGCCAGATAATTGGGGAGTTGGAGCTTCCCTCAGGTTGTAGCCTGATAAAGTAGGGGGTTGGAGCCTCCTTTCAGTTGTAACTAGAAAACAAAGGAAGTTGGTGCTTCCAATGAATGTAATTCTTCAAGACATATAAGAAAAAACATTCTGTGGTTTTCTCTCGCTTTGGGTTTCCACGTAAAACACCAGTGTATTGTGTATGTGTATGATTGTTTATTTGTTCATTGCTTATTTACTCTGTAGTTATTGGATGATTATGCTACATTGATATAACACTTGGATTATATGGTTAAAAAGGATTAAATTGCTCTATTACTGATTCACCCCCCTCTTAGTAATCCAACAACTATTGCACTCTATACCTCCCCAATTATCCAATGAATAATGTCCCTTTTATAGGTTCCAGTATTGGGTATGAGAGTGTAGGAATAGTTCTCTTTAAGGATTATTTGCTCATGGGGATTTTTCCTTTGCCTCCTCTTGACACCCCGCAGGTTTCCACGTTAAATATGATTTCGACTCAGGTGCAACAATCCCTATAATCAATTGATCCTTCGGTAGTACTTGGTATTCATGAGCATAGTTCTTTTCCTGTGTCAAGCTCATTAAAAAATTAAACAGATTCTTATGAGCATAGTTCATTGTCTCTATCAAGCTTGTTAAAAAATGAAATAGACCCCCCTCCATTCAAATCGAGTCTCACTTTGGATCAAATACTTGAACCTTCTTTTCCTCTACCTAGTGAAAATATTCCTATTAGTATCCCAATGCCTAAACAAGGAAAGAAGAAGAGTCAATGGAGGAAACGACGCTTGGGGGAAATATCTCTAGCCTCTAGAAATCATGTTGGAGCGAAGCCACTAGCTTCTATCATGCAAGATGGGGGTAAAATACCTCTAGAGAGACACGCTTCTAGGATTGATCCTCGCTTGGGGGTCGTTCCCATCATAACATAGTAGTCTTTTCTGGAACGTGTTTAGTCTTTGTTCTTTATTGTGCTCATAAATACATGAGAATAGGTTCCCAAGATTAGTCTTTGTTCTTTCTCATGCTCGTTAATACATGAGAATAGCTTATTGAGTATACTTTCATCTCTTTTTTGGACTCATAAAAGCTATACGAAAAAGGAACTCTTTGGAGTTTCCTTTAAGCTCTTTTCAAACTCCCTAAACATGAAAAGATTGTCGAGTGAGATTGTTTCCTTTCACACTCGTTAAAAGTTTTGAAAGGGAATCTTTCGAGTGGTATTTTATCTATTTTTCAACCTTGCAAGACTAATTACAAAAAATGAATACTCTAGTCAAGCGTGACCGGAAGAGTTCTCCCTTGTATTGTTTTACACTTTTTTCATACATGGGAGACTAAATTTACAAAAATTCACCCAAGGAGTCGTCTTTAAGTTCTTTTTAGAAACTCTAAATATGAAAAATTGCCAATTTTACCTTCTTTGGGCTCGTAAATTATGCATTGAAGGACCTATATGGGACCAAATGCTAGAACCCATACGGGACCGAACCCCTCCTTCCTCAGGTTTATTAAACATAGGATGAGTGACTCATCGAAGTTGAGATATACCGAGCATATGTTAACCTCCTCGAGCTCATTAAAAAACAAAGAGGTACTCACCAATCATGGTTGGGGAGAAATTGAAATAACTGGGTTAAGTTTTTGGAATCCATTATGGAAACTATTTTTGTCACCCTTGAACATGAAACCTGTTTGTGTCTCGCCTTACAGTTGGGTAATCTGCTTGTCTCTGTGTCATACCAATTCCATGTGTCATTATAATTTTTTGTTCTAGTCAAAGAGTGCTCTTATTATTGTAACATTATGTTCTTGGTACTCTTCGAGTCAATGTTGCCAAGTCATTTTTCATGCCTCCCAGTGTTCAAGGGAAGTTTCATTCCAAACCAACCATATGCAATATAACATGTTTCCATTCCTATGTCATTCCATACTCATTTAATCCACCATCTCACATCACTTTCCTGTGCCATTTTCATGTCAATTATGGGGGATACATCATGGCCCTCCTTTGACACTTGTATTCATGTCGAATTAAACACATTATCCAGGAATTAGACTTAGAAACCAATTAGTACCTTGGAACCTGTATGCATCAATGGAAGGCCTCCTCATTTCTGATAGTAGGTTTTCACCATTGATCTATGATCAGATGATTCCACAAATGTTCAACCTCGACTCATTTATTCACATTCACTAGAATGTACTAAAGGTACATTGGGAATCATTTTCATCATTGGTGATTTCCCTCACACTTGTTAACTGTATACCTCAATGACTGGTAATCAAGTGGTTTCTACCATGTTTGACATCAAGTCATCTATTCGCATGGCTAGAATCGTATCATTTCGGGATCAGGACAAAGACCCTGGGTTGGACACTCACTTTGTTATGTGCATTATCGAAGATGCGATGAAGATAATTTGAGCATGTAAAAGGTTCCAGTACAATATCCATGTTGGTGATCTTATTGATACATATACTATCACAGAGATCCACATTGTATTGATTTGTGGCTATGTTTTTTCATCTCGTAGCTCCATTATGTATTTTCATGGATGCAATCAGTTCATGCCATGGAGGTATGGATCCACATTATTTCTCTGGCGGCCATATCCTTAGTCAGGATTGTCATGGATCTGCAATGTATTGGTTGGTGGCCATGCTTTGAGTCAACTCATATTCCGAGCATAGGTATGCTTTCCTTGGGAATGAAAAAATATATTTATATTGTTTGATGGTTGTTTACAGCTTCTTTCAGGTTCTCCTACTCTAGCACCCTTGCATTGAATAATTTGTAAAGTGTTTTGGCTGCTAGTTTATCTTCTGACCTTACACTTTAGGGGGCATCGAACCCTTCTTTGTTCCAAATACAGAAGTAAACAAATGGTTGTTACTTTCCTTATAGATCTAAATCATTACCAATCAAAATGTTAAAGATAAAGAGTGTGATGTATCTTGTTTCAATGTTTGTCCTCCCTACTCCAAGATTCAATCTTGATCTCCAAGCTCCTTAGCACGATTTAGGACATGCGATGAACAACAAAGAAATTCTTTCTCCTACTCTATGTGATTAGATAAAAAATATATATCTATATCCTATTTGAATTAAGCATAGACATTACAATGAAAAATCCTAATGAAAGGAATAGGCCAAGTTAATATTAATGGAAAGAAAAAAGAAGGCACTCACAAATTAGGTTGATTTCGCTAAAATATTCTTCAAGCTCTCCTCGTTCAACCCTTGCATGAAAATATTGAGATCAAAATGTTGATGCTTCAATGGATTCTTTCTCCTAGGATCAAAGGCTTGACACCTATAAGCTTCCCCTTTCACCTTGGAATTCCCTCATTATACAATATTTGGAGGCTTAACCACCATGGAGAATATCACTCACTAGATCCACTAAATTGGGATCTCCAAGATTTTTAGGGAGGAAATATCTCTCAAGGAATTTAGGGAGAAAATTTCTCTCAAGGATTTTAAGGAGGAAATATCTCTCAAGATCCATCAAATTATGATATTGGTTTGAGAAAATATCTCAACGATCCATGAGATTCTCAACTTCTCCTTGAGATTAGGAAACTAAATGTGAAGTGGATTCTCACACCAAATTAATTTATTTTTTATGAATAATAATGAATAATTCATGTGCACACAGTATTTTGACTGTAATATGATATATTTCTCCTCCACATTGACTAGGTATTGTGACAAATGTTCTTTCATGGTGTCAAGGTGTTGTGACACTTAGTAAAGTGCATGCGACACTTATTAAGGTGCATACAACACTTGAAAAAGTGCATGATACACTTAGTAAGATGCATACAACACTTTATGACACTTGTGACACTTAGAGGTAAATAGGTGTGACATTTTGGTGTGTAACAAAGTGCACATGGTATTTGCACATGGATTTACAAACCATCATGGTATTTTACCCATGGTATGGTAAAAAGGTGAATTAAAAACTAAAAAGGGGGAAATTAATTATTATTTAATAAAAGTCGTGACTTTTCAAAAGAATGTGACTTTTCTTATAAAGCTTATGGTAAAGTATCAATGATGAAGAGGGTTATGAGAAAACATGTGTGTGTAGGTGAAAATATAATATTCTTATGCATAACATTTGAGGAGTGATGATTGAATATCATTCAAGGACTGGTGATTAAATATTAGCGAAGATTAGATTTGGTGTTCTAGAAAAATAGATCTAGTGTTCTAGCAAGAAAAACTTGTAAAGGAATATCTAAGGCAGAAGTAGAATCAAGAAGATGTTGTGAAGGTAGATCTAAGACAAAAGTATAAGCAAGAATATTTTGTGAAGGCAGAGTGAACGAAGAAGGAGAAAGTGTCGTGCATATCTAATGAAAGTAGAAGGAGAAAGAGTCACGATGATATGGCGAAAGCAGAAGGAGTGAAAACAGAAATGATCTGGAAAAAGAAGAAGTAACATGTGCAGATAATATTTGGTGAAGACAGAAGCATGAAGAAGACTAGTCAAGGAAATGAATATGAAGAACCTATAAATTTTTACGTAATTCAGTGCGTACAAATAGAACTGGGGATTGGTGTCTCTAGTAGGTCGGTGCCTACAAAAAACAAAGGATATTGGCGTTTCCAGTAGGTCGACACCTACAAACAATAGAGGGGATCGGTGTCCCCTATAGGTTGGTGCCTAAAACAATCCGTGGGGATTTGTGTCTCCATTATGTTGGTGCCTACATTTTGACGGGAAAAATTGACCACCCGTCAACTAGAAGAGCGAGTCTGGTCCAGGGTTGTCTAAATAACCCAAGCCGTTTGGATTGACTCACCCTGATGGGTTTAGTGGCTCCATTGGTCGATATAAGTTCTAAAGAAAGAAAAAAATAAGTAAAGGAAAAACAATAACTTAATAAATAACAATCACTAAAATATATATGTACATCTAACTATCTATTTATTTATAGTTTAAATAATAAATGTATAATAATTCTATTTATGATATATACAATATATACAAATCACGAGTTTTAATCTAAACCAGAAAAAATCGAATGTAAATTGGTTCCTTTAACAACAGTGATAAGGAAAGTGAAAATACTATCTAATTTTTGGTTTGTTTTCTTAAATGTGTGCATTCATGAAATCAAATATTAAACTGCTTAATTGAACAGAAAATTATAGATAGTAGAAAATTTCCTATATATAGAAAACTTTTGTATTCAGCAAGATAATGAAATCAAATAACAGGCTAACCTATTGATGCGTCCGACGTCTGTACAATAGTAAATGTCCAACCACCTTATCTGAGAGGTAAACCTGCAACGAATTTCAAGGTTGCTTCGAACAAATGCGAAACAACATGCTGGAGATTGAATTTTGATGACAGAGAATACAATGAATATATTTGCGGAAATATTATGATTTATAAGTGAAAACAATGATATAAATCTTCTTATAAGAACTTATAGTTATACATTCAATAGAAAATAAGAGATAAATCTCAGATTTGTATCGAATTAATGATCACACTATACTATATCTGAAATGTGAGATACGGATAGTATATGAAAAGGATTATCTCAAATAACAATAAATTATGAATACAAAAAGCTATCATCATCTATTATCATATCGAGACAATCAGAACTCAAATTAAATCATGATACACAAAGCTAAAACTATAATGTATTCTGTATCATTCAAGTCTGTGTGAAAATATCCATACTCTCGCCCTAGGCCAAGATGATCCATTGTTTACAAAATGATGGGTTTATATAGGTCTCAAGAAACATAACTGTTTCTGTTCCTGAGATCAAATTTGTTTCAAAAAAATAAGGGGGATGCAACCACCCTGATTCACCAAATATCAAAAAAACTAACAACAACCTATTTCTATTTATTCAAAATACATAATAGATGTGACTGAGAGATCTTAAAAGTGCCTCATATCATCTTTGACATCATAGATCCATGAATATCCTATTAGCAAAAGAAAATAGGAAGATTTTAGATATGTTTTTTGTCATTGATTTAGCCAATTCGAATTTTCTTAACTGACTACAGAATCTGTAGCTACTTATAATAGTAAATGAAATCTCATTCTATTTACTAAATAAAACAAACTAATTTTAAACATAAAGCTTTATCCAACAACCAAATAATCTAACTAAAGAATGAAAACTAACATGCTATTTAAAAAAAAATCATACTTTAACCATACAATCAAATCGAATCATGAAATTTTGGAGTTAATGATGGTTGTAGCTGCCTCTAATTTTTTAAATATCATATGTCATGTGGTCTTCAATCGTTTTTCTTTGCCCTGTATAACTGACTCGAGCTTCAAGTTTTTGCTTGCTAACACATCGATCTATTCTTTTTTTTTTTTTTAAAGATTGATATCAATGTTACTCTTAAATCTCTTTCTTGTAGGTTTGTTTAAGTTTTTAACACAGTCATTTGGATATGTAATCTGTTGACTGGCCTGTTGAATGACCTTAGGATCAATCAAGGGTTCTCTGTTAGGGGGAAGAGACACGGGTCTGAGGAGGTAAAAGGGGTGTTGTAGGATGCTAAGGCATAGGCCTGAGTAGGTGGGAAGGGCACTGTAGCAAGGCCTACAATAGAATAATTAAAAAAAATTCTCATCTTACCCGAAACAAAAAATATGAGAAATTTACCTCCAAAGGTCGAGGCATATCTCTGCAATGGTCCATTTTTTGGAGAAACAACCTGCGATGAAGATAAAATGGCTCATTTTGGTTTTGGGTTTTTGCAAGATACCAGATATATAAAATATGCAGAATAGAAATAAAATGCTAGAAATGGCAGAATAATAGTAAAATATCCAGCATAATCTCACAATACACAGTAATGATATACGAAATAGCAATAGAAAAAGAACTTTGATTCTGAAAGAAATGTTCACAGGCCTTTTCGAGGGGGAAACCTCCATTCGAGCAGCGCTCTATTACAATAATCTCCCAGCTAGGGTTCTCATACCCTCGACCCTTATTTATACTAAATATGTCTATTAAGAGAAGCATCTAGAGGAAGATCCTTCTAGAAGCGGAAGCTTTTATTAGGTATTCTTACATCCACCTTATTCTATTTTATTGAAAGGCCTTATTAATATTGACCTTTATTACATCCGAATACATTGATCTACCTATGTGCAGGTTAGGACCTTAACATGTCTGCCCCCTTAAAAACAACCTTGTCCTCAAGGCTTGAGATGTGGAAACTACTGTAGAATGGTAGCTGGTTCCCAAGTGGCATCTGCTGGAGTCATATCTTTCCACTGTACTAGCACTTCCTTGATGGTTCTCTGACACAAGCAACACTCACACTGGTCCAAAACTGCTTCTGGCTATAGCCAAATGGATCCTTCTTCATCTAACTCTGGAAGGTTGGTTTGAATTTGGCACCTGGTTCCAATCACCTTCTTCAAGCATGAAACATGAAAAACAGGATGTAGCTTTGAATGACTGGGCAGAGCTAACTGATATGCAACTTGTCCCACACGCTTGAGAAATGTGTAAGGGCCATAGAATTTGGGTGCTAGCTTCTGACAATGCTCTGCCTTGAGGGAAGTTTGCTTATATGGTTGCAGTCTCAGAAACACCTGATCCCCTTTTGCAAATTGACGTTCAAAGCGACCTTGATATGCTCACTGCTTCATTCTATTATGTGCCATGACCAAGTTCTCTTTAAGAGTATGAAGTATATCCTCTCGGACTGTAAGTGTTTGGTCAACCTCCTAGACCTTCGAGGTACCCGGTAAGTATGAGAGAACTGAAGGTGGCTTCTGTCCATATACTGCTTCAAAAGGAGTCATGCGAGTGGTTGTATGGTATGTAGTGTTGTACCACCATTCGGCGAGGGGTAACCATTGAGTCCACTGGTGTTGTTTTTCAGAGGCAAAGCACCTTAGATATGTTTCCAAACACTTGTTGACAACTTTCGTTTGACCATCCATTTGGGGACGATAAGCTGAGCTGAGATGCAATTGTGTGCCTTGTAGCTTAAACAACTCTTGCCAAAAATTGCTTGTGAAAGTTGGGTCTCTATCAGAAACAATAGAGTGTGGCATGCCATGAAGCTTGAAGACTTGGTCCATGAAAATTTGAGCCACCGTGGATGCAGTAAATGGGTGGGGAAGAGAGAAAAAATGAGCATACTTGGAAAGGCGATCCACCACCACCATTATGATTGATTTAGTCCCTGATTTGGGTAAGCCTGTAATAACGTCCATAGAGATATCCTTCCAAATAGCAGGGGGAATCGGAAGCGGTTAGAGGGTGCCTGGAGACTTGACTGTTTCTCCCTTGTTGCATTGATACACCTCACATTCAATGACAAACTTATGGATGTCCTGTTTTATACCATCCCAAAAAAATGAACGTTTGACTCGGTCATATATTTTAGTGAACCTTGAGTGCCCCACTGTGGGTGTAGCATGAAGCTCAGAAAGCACCGTGGATTTGAGCTTGGATTGTTTACTTAAATACAAGAGACCTTTGTATCGAAGCTCATCTTGGAGCCAGGAGTACCCGAGGGGAGCTAGAGCCTTGTTCTGCAGTTGCTGGATCAGATGCGAACTTTTGGGATCTTAAAGCCATTCCTGTCGCACAGCTTGGAGCCAATCGGGTACAATGAAGGAAAGAGAAAAAAGGGATCCTTCGTCTTCATATTTATGGGATAGTGCATCTGCCACAACATTGTCTTTACCCTTCTTGTAAATGATCTCATAATCATATCCAAAGAGCTTAGTCACCCATTTTTGTTGTTCCTGGGAGGAAATGCGTTGTTCTTGTAAAAGTACTTGAGACTTTGATGGTCTATCTTAATTTGGAAGCGTTTCCCCAAGAGATACGGACGCCACAACTCAATAGCATGTAGAATTGCCAACATTTCTTTTTCATAAATGGGTTTTCCCAGATTCTTTTTAGATAGTTGCTTGCTAGTGAAGGCCAAAGGTCGACACTCTTGCATAAGGACAGCGCCAATTCCTTTCCCTAAGGTGTCACATTCCAACACAAAGGTCTTTGTGAAGTCAGGAAGGGCTAGAACCAGAGTGTTGCACATGGCTGTCTTCAAGGTTTGAAAATCTTGAGCAGTTGCTGGAGTCCAAGTGAAAGAGTTCTTTTTGAGGAGAGCTGTGAGAGGTGCTGCAATCTTTTCATAGTTCTTAACGAACTTGTGATAATACCCTATGAGGCCCAAAAATCCACGCAAGATTTTGAGAGTCTTTGGGTGTGGCCAGTCTTGCATAGCTTCAATCTTTTTTGGGTCCACCCTGACGCCATCCTTTCCCACCAGATGACCCAAGTATTCTACTTCTGAGGCACCAAAAGCACATTTCGACTGTTTCAGGAAAAGTTGGTGCTGAGAGATTAGGCAGAGAACTTGATCCACATGAGTAAGATGGTTTTTCTAGGTTTTTCTATAGATGAGGATATCGTCAAAGAAAAATAAGACAAAATGACGGAGAAAAGGGTGGAAGACATGGTTCATGAGGCTCTAGAAGGTGGAGGGGGCATTACACAAACCAAAGGGCATGACCAAAAACTCATAGTGGCCCTCATGAGTGCGAAAGGCTATCTTGGGAATGTTGGCCTCTTTCATACGTATCTGGTGATAGCCTGAGCGAAGATCAAGTTTGGTAAAGAATTGGGCGCCACTCAATTCATCCAGGAGGTCATCAATGAAAGGAATGGGAAATTTGTCCTTGATGGTTAGTTTGTTGAGAGCACGGAAGTCAGGACACATTCTCCAAGAACATTCTTTCTTCAGTACCATGACGACCGGAGACGAGTAAGGGATCGTACTAGGATGGATGACTCCGGCAATAAGGAGTTCCTGGACCATTTTTTCAATTTCATTTTTTTGTGCAAAGGGTTGGTGATATGGACGTATATTGGGGGGAAGGCTTCCTGGGACATGGGGAATGGAATGATCATGGACACCGCAGGAAGGAGGGAGTCCTTGGGGAGTGGAAAATACTATTTGATGTTTAGAAAGGAGGGCTTGGGGGTCTTGGGGCACTGGTGGGGTCTCTATGTCTTGTATGGTGTGGAGTTGGGCAATGACACCAGAATGACCTTTTTTGAGCAGTTTTTCCATGTGATGAGAACTGATGACCTTAGGTGCACCAACAGTGATGCCTTGGAATTTATATTGGTGGCCTCCTTGGTCGAATTGCATGGTTAAGTTCTGAAAATCCATGAGAATGGGACCCAAAGTCCTTAGCCACTCTGCACCCAACACAATGTCACAACCGCCCATGTCAATAGAAAACATATGGGATTTGAGGTGGTAGACACCAATTTGGAGATGCACATTTTCACAACGCCCGCCACATTTCATAGAACCACCATTGGCAATCATGATTTGGAAATTGTTGACAGCATGGATGTAGCAATGGGTTTCTTGGGCAATATGATGATGAATAAAATTGTGGGTGCTGCCACTATCAACCAGAATGATGACCTTTCAGTGCTTGATGTAACCGATTTACTCGAGGGTTTGGGGGGCAGAGAAGCCAGTGAGAGCATTGAGGGAAATGATCGGTTCCACTTTGAGAGGGTCGGAGGGAGGGTTTATGTCAGAGATTTCTGGTGACTCGGGCACAGTGGGAGTGTCAACATCTTCTTCCTGAATATCCTCAGAGATGGCCATAAAGAGATTTTGTTCCTTACATTTGTGTCCTGGGAAATATTTTTCATCACAATTATAACAGAGGCCTTTGAGTTGGCGTTCGGCCATTTCAGCCCTAGTCAATTTTTGGATTTTTAATGGGGTGGAGGGGGTAGTGGGGTTTACTGGTTTAGGGCAAGGGATAAAGGAAGGCTTACAGTTTTGAGAGGAAACAATTTGTTGTGCTTATTTAGCTTTTTTGGTAGCCTCCACCCAAGTCGTAGGTCGAGCCATGAGGACATGGGCCTGAATCTCCTCCTTGAGTCCACTAATAAAACACTCTCGAAAGAAAGCATCAGTCATGCCCTCTATTCGAAAAACCAGACGCTCGAATGTAGCTATGAAGTCTTCTACTGTGCCTGATTGCTTCAATTTTTTCAAACGGACCAAACAGTTGGTGTTAGTGTCAAAGCGTTCATAAAGCTCAGCAACAAATTGGGTCCAAGCAATATATCATTGATGGGAAGTTTTTCTCCATTGCCACCATTGCCAGCGTTCTTGATCTAGATGGAGAACACCATATCGTAGTTTGGCCAAGTCATCTGTAATGTTGTAGAGAGAGAAATAATGTTCCATTTGGGTGACCCAACCAGTGGGGTCCGAGCCATCAAATTTGGTTACATCCACTCGCGGAAGGCGTATGTCCCTTTGAAAGTGATCGGGTTGAAAGGAATGGGAAGAAGTTTCACCTTCAGTCTTTTTATGTGCATCAGGAAAAGAGTCATCGGTAGGGATCTTGAGTTTGGTGCAGAGTGATGCAAAGACAGATTCAAGATGGGTGGTCAGTTCGTGTTTGACTTCTGCCATTGCAGACTTCACAACTACATTTACGGATGCATTTATGGAGGCATCACAGGAGGCAATAGTAGCACTGAGTTGTTGCACTTATTGTTGGGTCTCAAGGAAACTAGATTGCAAGGTGTTGAAGCGAGACTCTAGTTCTTGGCTACGGGTATGGGCCATGAGGATGGGTGAACTGAAAAGGGAGCGGGCGGGGTCAGAAATTTTTGCAAAAAAATGATATGGATGAATTTGATAAGGGGGACGATATGAATCTAATGGAATAGGTCTCAAATAATTATAGTTGTGGGGTTATACTTTGGTCTGAAGAATGCTGTAGTACTGAAATCCCCAAATTTTGAACCAGAGATTATTTACTTAGCAAAACAAACACAGATGCACGTTAATAGATCTCGTCGGTTTAATTTGTTTATGTTGTTGTTTATGTTCCCCAGGGGTTAGGTATTCAAGGGTTCTACAGACAAGGTTTTTCCCTGTGCTATAGCTCTCTGATATACGTGCGGGGTCCAATAGTAGTACTCAGCCCAATATCTTAGGGCACTAACTAAGGAGGATAGAATGTACCCTTAGCTATACTACCTGACTACCTAGGTACTAGAGAGTATCTTCCTGAGTGTTGTTCTCAGTGACACTATAGCAGTCCGGTGACCGATAGGTTTATCTAAAGAGGGCTTCAGGAAATCTAGGCCGATCCGTACACAGGTGTTGTCTGATGTGCTACCACTCGAAGGGGTACCAACAGGGGTTACAAGGGTGGCCAACAAATGTGCACTTAAGAACCACTTGTATTTCCTGCTCGTATGAATCCCTTAACTGTGGGTTTATGCGCGTAATGACAAATCTCTGTGGCTTAAAGACGCCAGAATACGTCTCTACCCTGAAAAAAAAATACCCACAATTTTTGCCAAGGAATACCACTTGCAAGATACCAGATATATAAAATATGCAGAACAGAAATAAAATGCTAGAAATGGTAGAATAACAGTAAAATATCCAGCATAATCTCACAATACACAGTAATGATATACGAAATAGCAATAGAAAAAGAACATTGATTCTGAAAGCAATGTTCATAGGCCTCTTCAAGGGGGCAACCTCCAGTCGAGCAATGATCTGTTACAATAATATCCTAGCTAGGGTTCTCATACCCTCGACCTTTATTTATACTAAATATTTCTATTAAGAGAAGCATCTAGAGAAAGATCCTTCTAAAAGCAAAATCTTCTATTAGGTCTTCTTACATCCGCCTTATTCTATTTTATTGAAAGGCCTTATTAATATTGACTTTTATTACATCCGAATACATTGATCTACCTATGTGTGGGTTAGGACCTTAACATTTTTAAAGTGTTTTTTCTAATTCACAGTGGTTTTCTCAGAATCTCTCCCACAAAATCGTGTCTCCAGCAGGTAAAAAAAATGAGATTAAACTCTGCTAACAAAATTCTAAAACTTTAGGGCTTGCAGGGAGTCCTCAGTAAGCTCCAGTTTCACATCACCAATTTTCACCGTACAACCATCAAAGGATAAAGAGAACTCTTGTGCAACCTGTAAATCAAAACCCTGAAACTTTCCGATGAAAACTTGCCAGCCATTTCTTTCCAAATCTCCTCTGGCATCGTCGTATAAGAGCAGGGTTTGGCCCCGTTTAGTTCAACTCTCACGACCAGAGCCATAATGGATGGGAGGATAATCAAACAGACATGGCATATAGGTAGGGTTTGTAAAAACAAAACAGAGTCACAACCCTGAGCTCAACAATGAATGGTGTAAAGACCGATGTGATGGGATAGTCATTTAATCGAAACACATGCGAAGAGGTTTGTGAAACCCGAGACCATCCTAAACGATAATGGTGGTCTGCAAGTTTTATGCCACCTTTTCATTTTTTACGAGATAGGACCAAAACATTGAAACAAAAATGAGTGCATGCATCATGAGTTTAATTGCAAAGTTTAGGTCAATCAAAAATTGAAAAACCAAGAGTTTTGTGAAAGAAATGTAATCGAAAATCAAACCAAAACCATGTAAGAAATCAAATGGTGGGGGTATTTTGTTCATACAACTATCAATCTCTCAGGCATGCTTAGAATTGAAAGGGTAAAAAACAATGAGTGTAATAACTTCATGGCAAGGAATCAAAATTTCATAACAAATTATATAAACAACTTGTCTTCAATGAAAATTTAAAATGGTAATTGCAATCACAAATTTTCATGCTTTCAATCATGAAAACAAAGCATGAATAGACAATAGGTAAAAGAAACAATTTACAATTGTCGTTTTGAAAACTACTCATGAAGAGTAATAAAATTTCATGACCCTGTGTAGGTAGCTATTTTTATTATTCAGTTGATATAAAAAATAACAATTGTATTATCACTGCCAACACTACAAACATTTGTAACCATAGGTTGGTTCCTACAAATGAATAAAAATAAGCTTTTGTGTCTTTCTCCTGAAAGGGTTTCCACATTAAATATTTTGTCATTTGGTTGTTATATTTATGTGATTTCATCATTATGGTTTATGAATATTAAAAACAAAAATATATCCTTATAATGATTCACCCCCCCCCCTCTTATTATAAGTGTGTAGTCAACAATTGGTATTAGATCTGGTTCCTTCAGAAATAGTCTAACCATTGGAAGGTAGATCTTTGGAGCACACATGGCTAGTCAAGAAGGTTTCTATACAAACAAGGCTTTGTTGTTTGATGGAACAAACTATCCTTCTGGAGTATAAGGATGTGAACCTATCTAATGGCTCTAGGTTTTGATATTTGGAAATCAATCATGACTGGTTGTAAATCTCCAATAGATACGATTGGGAAAAGGCTAGTGAAAATGATCCAAAAGCGATGAATTCCATGTTGTGTGGATTGTCGGAATTAGAGTTTTTCAAAGTAATGCATTGCAAATCAGCGAAATAAATTTGGGACAAAATTAAAAACATCCATGAAGGTGATGACAAGGTCAAGAAGTCTAAGCTGCAAGCTCATAGAAGATAGTTTGAGATTGCAAAGATGAAAGAAGAAGAAAATGTTGCAGCCTATTTCCTCCATGTGGACAAAATTTTCAACACCATTAGAGGACTTGGTGAAATAGTCACACAACCAATGATTGTGAAAAAGGTGTTGAGGAAAATCCCCTTAATATTTGATACCAAAGTCTCTGCCATTGAGAAAATGGAGGATCTTGATCAATTAAAAATGGATGAATTGCATGTGATCCTCACTGCATATGAAATGATGAATGAAAAGGGAAAACCATCAAAAAGGGAAGAATCTTTCAAAGTCTCAAATAAGATGAAGAAAAAATAGCACAAATCAAGCAATTGTTCCAACTGTGAATTAGATGCGGAGGATGTAAATTTTGTGAGAAAACTCAAAAAGGGATCTGGAAATACAAAGGTGAGTTGCCCTTTAAATGATTTAACTATGGAAAAGTAGGACATCTTGCTACTAAGTGTCCATATGTGAAAAATGAAAGTAGTTATAATGAAGAAGACAATAGCATAACGAGTCAACATCACAAACACAAAAATAGACACAACCAAGAAAATCATGAAAATAAGAAGAACTATTACAAGTAGAAGAAGAGCCTCTACTCAAAAGGGGTCAGTGACTCGTCTAAAGAAAGCAATGAAAGTAGTTCTAGTAGTGATAGAGAATAAACGCTTTTTATGGAAATCGAAACAAATATTGATGAATACAAAGGAAAATAAATGATGGATTCAAAAGAAGAGAAAAAAAATCAAATAGATGGAGAAGTGGATCTTGAAGCAGAACTCATATGTGGCTTAAGAAAAACAAAGAAGCTAAGGAAAAAGAATCTGAAACAAAAGGAGCAACTACAAAAATATTAAGAAGAAGATCATGATTCAAAATCCAAAATGTCAAAAAGACTTGAAGAATCATAAAATATTATCATAAGACTAAAATTTAACTTAGAACAGACAAGAAGGATAAAAGAAGTGGTGAGAATTTAGCTGAAGGAAAAAGAAGAAAACTGTGAGAAACTAGAAGTTGAACTTGTTTCCTTAAGAAAGGATTTGGAAAAGTCAACTTCTCAGTTGAACACAAGTTTGAAGTTTGAAAAGAGTGTCAAAACCTTAGATCATATCATCAATTGTCAAAGGTCACCATTTATTAAGACGGGTCTTTGTTATGATAAGAGTCATATGATCACTAAAGAAGATCTAGAAGTTGCATGCCTGTCAAAGAAAGTAAATAAAGAAAAATATGAAATTTATGTCGATGTACTAAAAACTTCCATTATTGATGAAGAAAATACGAAGAAAGAAAATAATGTTCTGCAGAAAGTTGGCATTTCTCATAAGGACAACAAGGACAAATTCAAAAACTGTTTCCCACCAAGGTGGCCTCACATGAACGTTTACCATAATTTTTTCTTTGGAGATGAAAAAATCGGTGTCTCTAGTAGGTTGGGTGTCTACAAACATTTGTAATCGTAGGTTGGTGCCTAAAAATTAATAAAAATATTTTTTTGTGCTTTTCTCCCGAAAGGGTTTCCACATTAAATATTTTGTCATTTGGTTATTATATTTATGTGATTACATCATTATGGTTTATGAATGTAAAAAATAAAAAGATATCCTTATACTAATTCAAAACCCCCTCCACTCTTAGTATAAGTGTGTACTCAACAATTGGTATTAGAGTCAGTTCCTTCAGAAATAGTCTAACCATTGAAAAGTAGATCTTCGGAGCACACATGGCCGGTCAGGAAGGTTTCTCTACAAACATGGATCCTTTGTTTGATGGAACACACTATCCTTCTAAAGTATAAGGATGTGAACATATATAATGGCTCTTTGTTTTGATATTTGGAAATCGTTCATGATTGGTTATAAAACTCCAACAAATCCACCAACAGATATGGCTGGGAAAAAGGCTAGTGAAAATGATGCAAAATCCATGAATTCCATCTTGTGCGGACAACCAAAATTAGATTTTGTCAAAGTAATGCATTGAAAATCAGTGAACAAAATTTGGGACAAACTTCAAAACATCCATGAAGGCAATGAAAATTTCAAGAAGGCTAAGCTCCAAACTCATAGAAGATAGTTTGAGAGTCTGGAGATGAATGAAGAAGAAAATATTGCGGCCTATCTCCTCCATGTGGATGAAATTGTGAACACCATCAGAGGACTTGGTGAAACCATTGCAGAACCAATGATTGTGCAAAAGGTGTTGAGGTCACTCCCCATAATATTTGATGTCAAAGTCTTCATCATTGAGGAAATGAAGGATCTTGATAAATTAACAATGGATGAATTTCATGGGATCCTCACTGCATATGAAATGAGGACTGGAAAGGAAAAACCATAAAAAAGGGAAGAATATTTCAAAGTCTCAAAGAAGATGAAGAACAAAGAGAAAAAATAAAGTGATTGTTCTAACTATGAATCAAATGCAGGGGAAGAAAATTTTGTGAGAAAAATTAGAAAGGGATCTGGAAAATACAAAGGTAATTTTCCCTTTAAATGCTTTAACTGTGGAAAAGTAGAACATTTTTCTGCTAAGTGTCCATATGCAAAAAATGAAATTAGTTATAATGAAGAAGACTATGACATAAAGAGCCAACATAATCAACAAACAAATAGCCACAAATAGGAAAATCATGAAAATAATAAGAAATCTTACAAGTAGAAGAATATCCTATACTCAAAGGGGGTCAATGACTTGTCTGAAGAAAGCAGTGGAAGTAATTCTAATAGTGATAGAGAATAAACTCGGTAACGTCCCTGGCCATCAACCTACTGGCCGAGAAAACAATACTACGTGGATCAACATTATCATACTTATGTAATAAGCATTTAAATAAATTTAAATGGCTTAACACAGTAACATATAATTACTACCATCAAACAGAATTAATGAAATCAACAGTAAGCATCATCACAACGAAATTCATGATAATATAGTAAGTATCACATCACATATAAATTAAGTACAACATTAATACTTATCTTTGAAGCTGTAGTAACTCCACCAACCATGTGCAGACCTTCCACGAACCTCCCAGCCTTAAACCACGCTACTCATCACTCTCAGCAGTGGGTCACCCTCGAGATGGGACCAAGCTCTACCCAAGGAAAGGGAATCATAAACTAGGTTGAGGTTACAGGGAAACTGGACAAAATAATCGGAAGGATTCTTCCTAGGATGCCTTCTTACGCCCACTACTCATGGACTCTCATTCCCCACATGCCTGTTCCACCCAAGAGTATACACCTTCACAAGAATGATCCATCATTGCTTCACCTCCCTCTATGGGCCTCGACAACAGGCTAGATCAGGAAGTCTCAGAGCTCCGTAGCTAGTGTTGGACTCTCTCTAGGCAAAAACCACTTCCCAACAGACTCCTCCACTTGGAAAGAGAATCTCATAGGCCTGACAGCCTGCCTCTTCATCCATGGGCCTAACCACCCAACTCTTCCACCAACTTCCACTTCAATTCCGGCAAGGTGAGGATAACCACAACACACTCCCACTCAGGAAAACATAAAGCAGTAACCCACAGACATATCGGGTAAGGATTCATCTCTGCAATGGAAGACAGACTGGATTCATGAACTCACAGGTCAAATTTCCCCTCCCAACTAGTTCTCTCAATGATGTATATGTATCCCAAAGACAGAAGAAGACCAAAAATGACTCAGATGGAGGATGTTTTGTCTTTTAGGAAGGCATCTCGGTTTTCTAGTTTTCAAAACTGCATGAGGGTATCCAAAATTAGACATAGGATGACAGAATGAGGAGCGAACCCCCTCCATGGATGACTTCTGTAGCTTTTAACTGCATGTGCCTGGGACGAAACATGTCATCCATGAAGATGCATGCGCTCCATCAGCGTGCGTTCCTCTCCAGGAACTTACGACAACACTCAAAATTGTCCACCTTAGTTTTAAAGAAATAATATTAATAAATTATTATCCCTTTCTAGAGGTAAGCCCCCTAGATTAGCCCCTAGGCCCAACACTTAGCCTTTCTTTCCACTTTTCAGCCCCCATTCCCTTATCCACTCTATGGAAGCTTATTCCCCCATCACTCATTCATTGTGGTCGGTCTGCACGCAATGATGTTCATATTTTTATTAACATTTTGCATAATTACATATACAAAAACAGGCTCCTAGCCTTAACACTTAGGCTCTCCATCCTAATAAAATCATAAGCCTTACTAGCTTATCAATAATCAGCTCACCAGCCTACAAAACATGATTTACAATTCATAAATATGATTACAACATGGCTCGTCCTTGGGGATATTACAATCCCCTCCCCTTGTTTTTGCACTGTCCTCAGTGTAACTTTCACACAACATCAACAAGATTTCCAAAATCTTCAAACAGATGTGGGTATTTTTCCCTCATAGCATCCTCATGCTCCCATGTCGCATCCTCAGGACCATACCAGGTCTGTTGGACCTTTACAAGCCCTATAGCTCAATTCCGAAGTTGTTTTCTTTTCTTGTCCAATATGCGCACAAGATGCACTTGCAGGATACCTTCTTGCTCCACCTGAATCACATTCCAATCAATAACATGATTAGCATTGGGTATATATTTCTTAAGAAATGAAACATGAAACACATTATGTACATTCATGGATGTAGGTAATGCAAGCATATATGCAACTAGCCCAATCCTTTCTAGGATTTCAAATAGCCCACAAAATCTGGTTGCCAACTTGGCATAGTTTCCCAGCTTCAGGGAACTTCTATTAGCTTCTACTTTTAGGAAAACATGATCACCCACTTTGAATTATCTTTCGGTGTTGTTTTTATCAGCATAACTTTTCTACCTGTCTTGGACAGTTTTCAAATTCTACTTAATTTTTAGCATCTGTTCTTCCATTTCCTTGAGAAACTCTGACCCAACTACCACCCTATCAACGGGATTATCCTAGCTTACTAGAGTATTGCACTTTCTTCCATCACATACATTCTCAGTATGTCTTATATCACTCTATTCACCCTCTCGGTTTGTCCCTCGGACTGAGGATGATAAGTTGTACTAAAGTTCAGATTCGTTTGGAATCCTTTGAATAATCCTTTCTAGAAATTCGAGGTGAATTTTGGGTCTCTATTGGACACAATTGTTTTAGGAATTCCATGTAATCGTGCCACTTCCTTCATGAAAATATCAACAACATGTGCTGCTTTGTGAGTAGTTTTTAGTGGAATAAAATGGGCAACTTTCGTAAGCTTGTCCACCACCACCATGATTGAATCATGTTGCTTGCCGGTTCTGGGAAATCGGGTGATGAAATCCATCATTACTACTTTCCATTTCCACTCAGGAATGGCTAAAGGTTGTAGCAACCCTACTGGGTGTCTGTGCTCAGCCTTAACCTTTTGACATTCCATACATGTGACAATGTACTCATCGATCTCTTTCTTCATGCCTGGCCAGAAGTAATGGCTCTTGACGGGTGATACAGTCTTTTGATATCCAGGGTGCCCAACATAAGGCACGTTATGCATTTCTATTAGAATCACAAGTTTCAAATCTTGGATATTAGGTACATAAACTTTTTTTTTATACATAAGTATTCCATTAGTTCCAAGCTGATAATTTTCGACTCCTTGCAGCGTCTTACCTTGTTGTAGCTTCTCTACCAACTCCATGTACTGCAAATCTGCACTTGCAAATTCAAAAATTATACTCTTTACATCAGTTTGGTACATGCTAATGAATATAGCATGTAAGTTGTGCACCTTTCTGCTGAGTGCATCAGCCACCTTGTTTTCCTTCCCTTTAATATGCTTGATATCAAAGTTGTATTCACACAGAAACTCCAGCCACCTACTATGCTTAGTGTTTAGGGTGGGATGGTCAACCAAGTATTTCAGACCATTGTGGTATGTTCTCAGTTCAAACCTCTTTCCCATGAGGTAATTTCTCCATTTCCTCAGAGCATGAACGATGGTCGCTAACTCCAAATCATGAGTCGTGTAATTCCTTTCATGCTCTTTCAACTTTCTAGATTCATAACAAATTACAAATCCATTTTGACTAAGGACTCTTCCCACTCCTTTACATGCATATGTGCACACCACAAAGTCTTCATTTGGATCTGCAATCCTCAAGATTGGAGCACTGGTTAATAGTTTCTTTAATCACTGAAAGATTTTCTCACACTGTTCAGTCCACTGAAACTTTTCCTCCTTCCTTTGCAAGGAAGTGATAGAGTAGGCTATCTTTGAGAACCTTGTGATAAACCTTCTGTAATATCCAACTAGACCCATGAAGGATATGACGTCTGTCACATTATTGGGCATTGACCATTCTCTAATGGCCTCAACCTTCTCAGGATCCATGGTGATCCCTTCTTCTGAATTTATATGCCCCAAGTAATGGATATGTCCCTGATAAAATGAGAATTTGCTCAACTTGGCATACAGTTGGTGCTCTCCTATCACTTGCAGCACCATCCTCAGGTGTTGTTCATGCTCTTCCACTAACCTAGAATACACCAGAATGTCATCCAGGAAGACTATGACAAACGTTTCTAGATAGTCCTTGAATACACCATTCATCAAGCACATAAAAACAACAGGTGTGTTCGACAGTCCAAACGACACCACTGTGAACTCGTAATGATCATACCTTGTTCTAAAGGCGGTCTTGTTGATGTCTCCATTCTTAATTATTATCTGCTGATATCCTGATCTGAGATATATCTTCGAAAATACCTTTGCATCCTTCAACTGATCGAAGAGGACATCAATCCTTGGCAGAGGATACCTTTTCTTAACAGTTACTTTGTTTAACTGTCTGAAATCAATACACAGCCTCAACATCTTGTCCTTCTTCTTCATGAATAGGACTGGGGCACCCCAAGGTGACATGCCTGGGTGAATCTACCCCTTCTTTAGAAGCTCTTCAAGTTGCAATTGGAACTCTTTCAGCTCTGGCATACTCATTCTATAAGGAGCTTTCAACACTGGAGCTGCTCCAGGCATCAAATTTACAGAGAAATCGATATCTCTCTTCGGAGGTAGTCCAGGTACCTCCTGAAATACATCTTCAAATTCTATTAGTACCGCATGGTATCCAATATTTGAGACCTCATCTTTGGATGCTTCCTCCACATGGGCTGCAAAGAACTGACAACCTTTCCTGTAGCATTTCTTCACCTATAATGCTGAAATTTCTCTGACAACAACAACTCTGGGAATTCCTTGGACTATTTTCCTGAGTGTTCTTGAGCCTTATGCTATCAACTCGGTGAGACTGGGTATCCTTCTGTAATCTTTCAATTATTTTCATGATATGCCCTTACTTATCCATCTCCTTTACGTGCCCATTGGAGTATGATCCTTCGAATCCCAAGTTGCCATCCATTCCTTTTCTTTCGTTTTCTGAACTAGGGCCAATTTGCACCTCTTTCATTTCTTTGCACTCGGTGACAATTCTAATCGGTTCAACCCTTTATAGACTTCTGCAACACAACATGTAGATACCCAGAATTTATCAGGCCAACATACCTTAATAAATTCTACACAAAATTCATAAACCGAATCAGTAACGTTCAGATTTTTATGAATTTTCCGAGCTCTGCTCATCTCTATAACTTTTGGGCGGTAGCCCCCTCTTTCTTAGTCCCCAACCCATACGATCATGGGATGTGACCAAATGCTAAACTACTAGGGCGCTTCACAAATTCAAGTTTTGGGAGGTTTCAAAACGCAACACCACTATCCCTCACATTCCGATTACCGAAATCGCGACATCGAGTGGATCAACGGTCCGCGTTGACCCAACATCCAATGGTTAGAATATGCTGTGGTCTTTCCATCTTTGAATTTTTAATGATTTTGGGATTTTGAGTTTTGGGACTTGTAGGTTCCCACACTGGCTACCCTCTCCAACTCCCGACATCCAAAATTCTGATTTATTTTATCTCTCGGGCCCACATAGCACAACTGACACCAACTAAGGCAATGGAACGTGGTGTCCTTAAGAAGGTCCACGTTATCTTGGGTGACACCATATGGCCTCATAATGTTTATTATTCCTTCATGCCCACTAATATGTGGTTCACATCCCACGTGTCCACACCATCCAAGTGGTGTCAACCCGACTCACTATTTCGATGCTTCAAAATTTCATGATTTCAAGCTTCGAGAGTTTGTGCATCAACACCTCTCATTTTTCTCGATAGTCAAACTCCTGAAATTACCCTCTCCTCTTCTGCTCGATCCAACAATCATGATTCCCCACTATATGATGACTCATATCTCAGTGGCATTTCACATATCAGGATTTCCTGTGTTACGAGGTCGAAAGACTTTCCACCTTCGTCCTCCCTATTCCCGAAATGTCGAAATTCTTCCTCGACAATTAATGGTCCAGATTTATCTCGGATCGACAGTTGTGATCCAATCATGATTTCTTGTTTCGATAATTCTCATGAAATCACCCTTTGACCATTTCAAGTCATGAATTAGTGAAAGGTTGATTGCTCTCCACGCGTCCCTTCTGATGGACGGTCCTGTAGAAGTCGAGACTTCGTGTATCACAATGTCCACACTCCTATGCAACTCCAAAGGGTTTTAAAACTTGTGCACCTTCTCCAGATCTGATGGTCATGAGGGTTCTCCTTTCCTCATGAACAGATCCTACGGCTCCAACACTTCTGGTGTTGAGCTCTCTCTCTCCCTGTGGCCATATACCACACCGACTACAGGTTTCATAATACCACTACACCTCCTGAGCTTTGTAACATGGTCAAGTAGCCCGTTAACACTCATAAACATTTTGAGGTCCGAAATTAGTCCGCTAGACACAATTTCCTCTCAAAACCCTTGTCCAAATACCACTTATCTGACCCATCCAGGCTCAACATTGAAAACATGGCTCTGATACCATATTGTAACGTCCCCAGCCGTCAACCCACTGGCTGGGAAAATGCTACTGCGTGGAACAACATTCTCATACTTATGTAATATGCATTTAAATGAAGTTAAATGGATTAACAGAGTAACATATAATTACTACCATCATACAAAATTAATGAAATCAACAGTAACCGTCATCACAATGGAATGCATGATAATATAGTAAGTATCACATCACATATAAATTAAGTACAACATTAATACTTATATTTGAAGTTGTAGTAACTCCACCAACCACATGCAGACCCTCCATGAACCTCCTAGCCTTAGACCACGTTGCTCATCACTCTCAGTAGTGGGTCACCCCCTAGCTGGGACCAAGCTCCACCCAAGGTAAGGGAATTCTAAACTAGGCTGAGGTTACAGGGAAACTACACAAAATAACCAGAAGGATTCTTCCCACGATGCCTTCTTACGCCCACTACTCATAGAATCTCATTCCCCACATGCATGTTCCGCCCGAGAGTATACACATTCACAAGTACATTCCATCAGTGCTTCGCCTGCCTCTTTGGGCCTCGACAACAGGCCGAATCAAGAAGTCTTAGAGCCCCGTAGCTGGTGTTGGAATCTCTCTAGGAGAAAACCACTTCCCAACAGACTCATTCACTTGGAATGCGATGCTCACAGGTATGAAAACATGCCTCTTCAACTACGAACCTAACCACTCGACTCTTCCACCATCTTCCACTTCAATTCCCGCAAGGTGAGGATAACCACAACACAATCCCACTCAAGAAAACATAAAGAAGCAACCCACAGACAATCTAGGTAAGGATTCAGCTCTGCAATGGCATACAAAATGGATTCACGAACTCACAGATCAACTTTCTCCTCCCAACCAGTTCTCTCAATGCTGTATAGGTATGCCAAGGATAGACACAGACCAAAAACAACTCAGATGGAGGATGTTGTGGCTTTTAGGAAGGCATCTCAGTTTTCTGGTTTTCAGAACTGCATGAGGGTATCTGAAATCAAACACGGGATGATAGAATGAGGAGTGAACCCTCTCCATGTCTAACTTCTGTAGTTTTTAACTACATGTTCCTGGGCTGACACATGTCACCCTTGAAGATACATGCACTCCATCAGCATGCGTTCCTCTCCAGGAACTTATGACAACACTCAAAATCGTCCACCTTAGTTTTAAAGAAATAATAATAATAAATTATTATCCCTTTCTAAAGGTAATCCCCCTAGATTAGCCCCTAGGCCCTACACTTAGCCTTTCTTTCCACTTTTCATCCCCCATTCCCTTACCCACTCTATGGAAGCTTAGTCCCCCATCACTCATTCATCATGGTCGGTCTGCACACAGCGATGTTCATATTTTTATTAACATTCTACATAATTACATATATGAAAACAAGCTCCTGGCCTTAACACTTAGGCTCTCCAGCCTAATAAACTCATAAGCCTTACTAGATTATCAATACTCGGCTCACCATCCTACAAAAAAAGATTTACAATTCATAAACATGATTACAACAGAGCTCGTCCTTTGGGATATTACAAACTCCTTTTATGGAAATCAAAATAAATATTGATGAAGACAAAGGGAAATAAATGATGGATTCAAAATAAGAGAAAAACATTGAAACAAATGGTGGATCTTGAGGTAGAACTCATATGTTCCTTAAGTGAAACAAAGAAGCTGAGGAAAAATAATTTGAAAAAAAAGGAGAAACTACAAAAATATAAAGAAGAAGATCATGATTCAAAATCCAAAATGTCACAAAGCCTTGAAGAATCAAAAAAGATTATCATAAGCCTAAAATTTCAATTAGAAGAGACACGAAGGATAAAAGAAGTGGTGAGAATTTAGCTGAAGGAAAAAGAAGAAAATTGTGAGAATCTATAAGATAAACTTGCTTCCTTAAGAAAGGATTTGGAAAAGTCAACTTCTCAGTTGAACAAAAGTTTGAAGTTTGAAAAGAGTGTCAAAACCTTAGATCATATCATCAATTGTTGGTCACCATTTATTAAGACAGGTCTTGGTTATGATAAGATTTAGATGATCACCAAAGAACATCTTAAAGCTGTAGGGCCATCCAAAAATTAAATGAAGAAAAATTTGAAAGCTATGCCGATGTACTCAAAATTTCCATCAGTGATGAAGAAAATATGAAAAAAGAAAATAATGTTCCGCCGAAAGTTGACATTTCTCCTAAGGACAACAAGGAAAGATTCAAAAAATATTTCCCACCAAGGCAGCCTCACATGAATTGGTACCAAAATTATTTCTTTGGATATTTCTTTTGTTGTAATAATTTTGGTCATAAAACAATAGATTGTAGAACGCATACAAGAAATAATCATGTATGGAACAAAGACATGAATGCTTATGGATTTCCAAATAGAAACTATAATTCCTTTGCCCCTTTATTTGATTACAATTGTATGCTATAAATGCAAAAAATATGGGCACAAAGAACGTTTTTGTAGAAGTAACCTTGTGTAAAATCCTAGACAAAACAAGGATGTGGATACCCTTATCAAACAAAAGAAACAACTCATAATAGTTTGGAAAAGGAAGCAGGAACAAGAGATGCAAAAGGAAGAGGAATATATGCTTGTGCAGACTGCCCTTCATGCTCTAAACAAAGGAAACCAATAGTACATTGATAGTGGATGCTCAAGCCACATGATAGATGTCAAGATTACGTTTCTCATTTTCAAAGAAGTTAACGGAGGTAGTGTGACATTTGGAAGCGATGTTACCGCAAGGATAGCTGGAAAATGTACTCCAAGTCTCAAAAATGGGGAGACTAAAAAAGAAATGTCTTGTATGTTGATGATATGAAACATAATCTTTTCAGTGTTAGTTGAATGTGTGATCAAGGACACATTCTCACATTTAATTCTCAAGGTTGTGAAATAAGGAAGGAAGGGTCAATAATACCAGTGGAAAGTGCATATAGAACATCAAATAATGTATATATCCTCAATGAGATCTATGGAGAAAAGTGTTATATGGTACAAACATATGAAAGTTGGTTATGGCATAGAAGAATGGGTCATATAAATTTTGATAATCTGGTAAAAATTAGCACTAAACAAGTAATGCGAGACATGCTAAAGATTGTTAAAGATTCAAACACTCTCTGCAAGCAATGTTAGCATGGAAAACAAACAAGAACAAGATTTAAATCAAAGGAATACTAAACAAAGAAGCCATCAAAACTCGTTCATACAAATCTTTGTGGGCCTACAAGAACACAAAGTCTACAAGGTGAAAATTACTTCATGTTTCTCATCAATGATTATTCTAGAATGACATGGATTATGTTCCTAAAAGAAAAATCTAAAGGTTTTGAGAAGTTTAAAGCATTCAAATCCTTGGTTGAAAATGAAATTGATTTGAAAATCAAGTCTTTGATATCAGACATAGGAGGTGAGTTAATCTCAAATGAATTTGAACAATTTTGTTAGACTCATGGGATAAAAAGACATTTCTCAGCCGCAAGAACTCCACCGCAAAAATGGAGTGGTAGAAAGGAAAAAATGAACTATACAAGAGATGGGAAGAATAGTGTTGAATGAATACAAGCTAATAGATAGGTTTTGGAGACATGTAATCAACACCGCAGTTTACACTTTGAATAGAGGGAAACTTAGAGTCAACAACAACAAAACAACTTATGAATTATGGAAAGGTAGGCCGACAATAGTTAAATACTTCAAATTTTTCGGAAGTAAGTGCTACATAAAGAGAGATGATCAGGATTTGGGAAAATTTGACTCCAAAGGTGGTGAAGGTATATTTCTTGGTTATTCATCAAGAAACAAAGATTACAAATGTTACAATACAACAGTACACAAAATCATAGAAAGTGCCAATGTAAAAGTTGATGAGCAGGGCACTAGAAGATGAAAACACAAGTAAATGTTCAAACATATGAGCCAGACTACAAAGATTCGAAAAAATAAGAAGAATGAGAATTAAATGAAGAAGAAGAAACAAAACACCAAGATGCAAATACACCATCTGGATTTGTCCAAAAGAATCATTCAGAAAATCTAATTCTTGGTGATAAAGATATGGGAGTTAAAACATGAAGAAGACTAGATGGTGCACCAGAATATGCAAATGCTTCCTTTCTATCTAAAATAGATCCTAAGAATTTTACTAAATCTAGTGAAGAAAAGAATTGGATTGATGCTATGGAAGAAGAGCTAAATAAAATTGAGAAGAATGAAACATGGAAACTTGTTCCAAGGCCGATAGATAAAAATGTAATTGGCGCCAAGTGGGTTTTTAGAAACAAATTGAATGAAGATGGACAAATAATGAGAAATAAAGCAATATTGGTTTGTAAAATCTATGCTCAAGTTGAAGGTATTGATTTCAAGGAAACATTTGCTTCGGTTGCTAGACTATAAGCTATCAAACGTTTTTGGCATTTGCATCTTTCGAGAACTTCAAAGTCTATCAAATGGATGTCAAGTCTACCTTTATCAATGGTAATTTAGAGGAAGAAGTATACATTAAACAAACAAAAGGATTCTTATTATCAAAAAGTAAGGATTATGCGTGCAAATTGAAGAAAGCACTTTATGGGATAAAACAAGCTCCCAGAGCCTAGAATTCAAGACTTGATAAATATCTACAACAACAAGGCTTCAAAAGAGGAATTGTTGACAGTAATATCTACATCAAGGTAGTAGCAGAAAATCAATTGATTTTTGTGGTTTATGTAGATGAAATTACTTTTGGAGGAAATATGAAAGAAATGTGAAAAGAGGTTGCGATAGAAATGAAAAAGGAATTTGAGATGTCTATGCTTGGTGAACTGTAATTATTTCTTGGATTACAAATTTATCAATCTGACAAAGGTATATTCATTTCACAAATCAAGTACATCAAGAAAATGTTGAAAAAAATCATAATGGAAGATTGTACACTAGTTAGTGCACCTATGTTCATAGGTTGTAAATTGAGAAAACATTATGAATCTCCAAAATAAAATCAAACATTGTATAGGTTAATGATTGGAAGCCTACTATATGTGACGACATCAAGGTCAGAAATTATGAAAGCAGTAGGATTGGTTGCACGATTTCAAGCTGCACCAAAATAAACTCATGTGAAAGAAGTAAAGAGGATATTCAAATATCTAAAGGGCACCTTAGACTTCGGCTTATGGTACTCAAGAGGTTAATATTTTACTCTAACAACATATACAGATGCAGATTGGGTAGACAATGTTGATGACAAAAAAAGTACAAGTGGAGGAGCATTCTTTCTGGGCAATAATCTAGTGTCTTGGTTGAGTAAAAAACAGTCTTTAGTATCTCTATCCACAACAAAAGATGAGTATATTGTAGCAGTATCATGTTGCACACAAGTTCTCCAGATGAGGAAAACATTTCATCATATCAAGGAAGAATATGATTAACCAATCTCAATCATTTGTGACAACACAAGTGCAATAAACATTTCAAAGAATCATGTTATGCACTCAAAGATGAAGCATATTCCCATCAAGTATCACTTCCTAAGAGAACAGGTAGCCGAACTAAGTGTCAAGATGGAATACATTTCCACCAAGGAACAATTTGTAGATATTCTTACCAAAACCCTTCCTAGAGAAACATTTGAATATCTCATACAGAAACTAGGAGTGATATCACTCACATCTTGTCAGTAAAGAAGCACATCTTAGGGGGAGCATACCTTTTCCATTGATGTCAAAGGGGGAGAAATGCAGACATAGGGAGAGTTGCAGATAGGGGGGGTAGAATTACAGATAGGGGAAGAGTTGAAGATAATGGAGAACTCTTTCTATTTCTAGAAGATTATGTGGTTTTTAGTACAAGGTTGCCATCAATGACAAAGGGGAAGATTGTTGAATAAATTTTCATTGATGTAAAAATTAAGTAAATATTCAAATATAAATGTGACTTTAAT
>ML791681.1:669936-684322 GCA_009831015.1 Picea engelmannii
TTGCTGGATAATAATAAAGGAAGGACCTGACAATTTCTCTGGTGGACGTAGCCCACACTGGGTGAACCACGTAAATCTGTGTCTCTCTTGTATTGTGTGTCTTCTGTGTTTTGTTTCTACATTTGTTTTATTTTATTGCTCCGTGGTCCTATTTTTCTAACAAAAAATGGATTCTGAAATCAAGAAAATTTCTCAACCAAGTCTCGGCCAGATGCCTATCTGTTAACCTTGTGCAGAGACTAATTAGCAAAGGCGATGATAAGAATCATCGTGTATATTTCAACTTTTGATATTGTCATGGTATCTTGGTACTTTTGCAATGTTGTTGCCTGTACTGTAGGCTTGTGGCATGTTGATGTTACACATACATGAGTAAATGTTGATGTTATATATGAAGAAATAATCTTACCCCATCCTCACACACTTAGGCAAATAATGGAGTGTTGGTACTATGCCAGCCTTCGTGGAGCTCTCCTTCCATGGAATTTCTGGATGGAAGCAGATCGACTTGCAACTGCATAGGTGGTGTAACAACCCTAGTTGCTTGTTTTACTTTGGTAAATTTGTTTTTACATTTTCCATTCGTATTTTTTATATATATTTTTATATTTGCTTTAAAATTTCTGTGTTTTGTTTGCAGGTTAAGCGTGGCTGGAGTTGGAGCTGGGAACTTGGCCCTTAAGGCCCCAAATTTATATTTAACCTAATACGTTTATTTAGGGATTTACTATAGCTAAATAGGAGTGTTTATTTAAATTTATGGGTGGGTAAGTAGGCCCTTGGTTCCAGATTTTGAACCAGGGCTCTGATACCAATTGTAGTGGCCAATTTAATTAACATCAATTAGTTCTACTAACATAACAATAAAGTTCAATAATTCCTCTATATTGAGCAAATTAGTAAAATTCAAAAATTTCTTTAATTGAGCACATTCGCAGCACATTCGCATATAGATTTATCAACAATAATAAAATTTTATAGCAAAATTAAAACAAATACACAATTTAAATTACCTAGTTTTGATGCTAATTTTCCTTGTTGTTGCCTTCCTTCCTGTTGCTTGATGCACTGACCAACACTGCCCAAACCTACTATCCTCCCTGCCAACTAGGACAACTACCTAGCTCCAGGATATCATACGGATATCCTAGCCCCCGTGCCCAAAGCCTCCAACGAACCAATGCCTGTACTAATCCAATCCAGCTCCAAAACTCAACTACTCTCTGCAAATCCAAGAGAGCCCCCAAAAATCAATCCCCCATCTCCTGTAGAATGATCCTCCCATTAACCTCCTTCCCCTCCATATTCCTCCTTCACCGAATTCCCCCTCATTTACTTCCCTACCTACCCATTTATTACCTTATCTTATCCTTTTGTAGTTAATGCCCCTTATTCCCTTTATTATGTTATCCTTTTGTAATTAATATGTTATCCCTTTCCGTGTACGTAACCTTTTCAATTTAAACAATATAACTTATTAATCTTTTAAATGTAATACTCATGTTATTAAATGTAATAGGTATTTAATTAATTAATTAATTAAACAAAATTATAACCTTTAATTAATTAATAAATACTTAATTAATATCTTTAGACCAATTGTTGTTTAGTTATTAACATGTTAGGAAAACTTAATTACTTAATAAATCTTTTACTTAACAATCCCTAAGTATATATTCTACTAGGGTTGTTACAGTGAACAAGTCTCTCAAGGCCATTTTGTAGAAAACTGTCAACCAGAGAAAATATGACTGGCATCTCATGCTTTACCCAGTGCTTTGGGCATACCAAACCTCGGTTAAGACTTCCACAGAATTTTCTTTGTTTCAGTTAGCACACGGTGTGGACTCGATTCTTCCTATTGAATGTGAAATCCATTCTCTTAGATTGGAAGTTGAGCTCCTACCTAACACTTCTGATCTCAAAGAAATCCTTGTATGCTTAGAGAGCCTAGATGAGCAGCGTCGAGATGCCTCTACGGATATCGAAGAGAATAAACGATGTGTCAAGGTCCAATATGATAAGTCTGTCTGTCCTCGACAGTATGCTAAGGGTGAAATGTTCCTCTTGTATGACCAAGCCAAATAACCACTGGGGGAAGGCAAGTTCAACCCCATGTTGCATGTTCCTTATAGCGTGTGACATGTCTTAGAAAAAGGAGCCTACGAATTATAAGATTATGAAGGGAATATGTTGGTTGAGCCCAAGAATGGGCTCTACTTGAAAACATATTACGCTTGAGACCCAATCTTGAGCATAACTCTTTGTACACTATTGTATTTTAGTGTATATACATCTTTTCCTTTATATCATCTTGATTATCAAGTTTTCCCTTGATTGGAAGATGTCAACATAGTCGTTAGTTTACTTAGGATTCACGGACAGTGCCAGTCATCATACATGGAACTTGGATTCTGCCACTTGGGTTGCTTACTCACCCGAGGGTCAATTGGTGTCTTCATGTGGCGTTTGTCCATGTCCATCAATGAATAATGTGGTTGAATATAGCGTCATTATAGATATTTTACGCGATGCCATTTCACATGGTTTTTGATCTTTATAAGTTCTCCTATATTCCCATTTAGTAGTATGTCAGTTGAAAGACAGTTACCGCGTGTGAGACCCTACTCTAATCCGACGATTCCTACGAGTATGAATTTTGGAACGACATTTCAATTTTATTACTTATAATCACATACCTAGAAGTTCTAATCATGTATACGATGTATATGCTAATTATGTTTTAGATTATCATTTGTCACATAACTAAAGAAAAGAGAACATATTCACCAATATACACATTGTAATATAAGTAAAGCCGAAGACCAAGGTTTTTTATATTTCATCTCTCCAAAAAATATGGTGTCATAGTACAAAATTGGGGCTTACACCCTCAAAATACATATATGGTTGATCAATAAAATAACCACGACATCTACGCATGTTGCACCGGATGTGTGTCATGATAACATAGTATGGTGTTTGTGATATGATGGAAGAATCGCACCCAAGCACAGGACGGGGAACACCTACCACCTGTTGTTGCATCGTCTCTGACAGATCCTCTACCTGAACCATGGGAATTATTTGTGTCAAACGAGATAGGTTTCCTTGCACATTTTGATGCACTCTCTCAGTATCTCCTCCCATTAGCTCATCCCCCTGGTGCCTCAGTTGGTGTCGTGGGATTCCATCTGGTTGTCTCGGACCCGCATCTGCGTAAAATTACATGTTTAAGTTAGTACTCAACATCATCCAAAAATATTTTTCTTTTTATTTTAAAAAAATACAAAAAAATTAAATATTTGAAAAAAAAAATTCATACCTATATCTCCATAGGCGGAATCTAGTGGTAATGGCATGTCCAGATCTCCTCTGAAATCAATCCCTGCATATGGGTAATCATCTAGAGCTATCACCTACCAACGCCACTAGAAGAAAAAATCATCATTGTATGGTGTTGGTACCCTACCACCCCCCAACTGTCTCATCGCCTCGCACCACCATGCCATGGCTGGATTGTGAGGTCCATGCAGAACAATATTGACTCTAGGGCCCAATCCTAGAACTCGCTCGAAGAAAAAACTACATAAGATAGACGTGAATCCGAAGTTCCCCTTTATACCTTATTTGCAATATGTTAGCTAGCTCTTCATATTGGCCAACATTGAGGTGCACTAGTCGTAAACCATGGGTCACAAGAACTCCACCGAGTAGAACATAAGTGGCCTTGATGCTTGATGCAATGAGGTAGACCCTGTGTTCCATGTCAACACTAGGACAATGATCTTGAGACTCAGGTTTTTGATCGCTATGATTGGGAGTTGGCTCCCTACCTTCTCACTCCTTGCAACATAATGAGAGGCTATGTAATCATGGATATTCATTCCACTCCTAGTTCCCCAGGCTTTGAGGTTCACCACCTAACCCTTAGGTGATAATCCCATCAGAAAGTATATTTCCTCGACCTCAATCTTCAATGGTTGTCCATCGATGTTGAATGACTCTATATCTGGATCCCAGTAGTTCACCAACATCTAGAGCAGTCTCACTTGAGCCCTCATTCCCTTGAGATCCTAAAAATTATATATCCCACACATTCTTAATGCCATTTGGGCCCCTGGATCTCTTTCTACTGCAACATCAACCTTTTCATGCTCTCTTTCTTTCCACTCTAGCACCATCCTACAATTTTAAAATCAAATTTTGAGTCAATATCATTTAAAAAACTCAACTTACAGACTTGTAGGAAGGATGTAGTTTACATAGTCATGTGTAAGGCTACATATGCGTAGTCTGTTTTGGTAACAACCGCATATAGGGTTGTGTATATGGGACCCGATGAATTACAACCCGCATACACCCTAGTTTCTAATTTACGCCTTGAAATACTAAAACATTGAAGCCCAAATTAAAATTTTAAACCAATATAAATGAAGAGAAGAGAAATATGACTTACTTGGTCCAGACGGTTGTCAATTCTATCACTCATAACTCTCGCAATAAACAGTTGAAGATCGTGGACAATTTGGTCCAAAATGCACTATTTGGGTAAAAAATGTGAAATGGTATGGTAAAATTGTCTTTTTTTACTATTTATAGAAAAATTTTACCCACTTTACATAGTTTTTGCTAAATATTTTGGTCTAGTGGAATAATAGTGCAGTGGAAGGAGTTGGTTTTGGTGGTTTTGTCCAGGGATTTTTGTGGTTTCTATCACTTTTTTGCCTCTTCGTGACTTTGGCAGGTATATTTCTTTGACCAACATGTAGGATAGGTCATCACTCCATATTGAATTACGCATTATCCTATGACTGCGACTTGTATGCCTTAGGTATGAACCCATTTATTAGCAACACAGAACCTCCTTATTGCTAATAGAAGTGTCGTTATTGAATGGTAGAGACTTACCAAACATGGGTTCCCTAGTTATAACCTATGTGTCATTTGGTGCCCATGCAGAGATTTTTTCTATAGGACTGGTAGATTTTTCATAAGCATGTTGACCTATACCTTTGGGACTCCCACCGAGTCTTGTTTAAGATCTTTTCCGAATCTCTCAAAAAGAGAAAAGATTGTCGAGTGAACTTGTCTCTTTCACACTCGTAAATTGGATCTGAAAGGATGTCTATTTGGTATAAGTTTACCCTTTTCCAGAACAAGTAGACTAAATTTACGAAAAAGAACATTCTTTGGATTTAAGTTGTAATCACATCTCATTCTCTTGCTTGCACTATTGAGCCTATTTTTGGTTCTCTCTTTCGCATTATAATCCTATCACCTCAGCTGTTTTCATCATCAACCAAGCAAAGCCTTATTTATATCCTTTGCAGATTGACACCCTATACCCCAAGAGGAAACATTCCCTCAAGTGTCCATATCCTGCATGCACCTTATTTCATTGATCATAGGTATGTTCCATTGTTGGAACTAGTTTCTTACTCATGACACTCATTTCCTCCTATGTATCATAGCATTCATTTGACTATGAAAAAACAAAAAAATATGGACGAGAAACGAATATTATCTCATGTTGGAAGCAATCGTGTCACCTTTGAATAGAGAACAAACTTTTGAGTACATTTGTCATAAAACTTTTGGGTCTAGCATGACCTTAGGAAGTTGATCTTGTTACTTAGAGTTTACTCCCCTGACTGGTTAATCTTCTAGTCCCTATGGAGAGTTTGATTGATGCCTCCTGCATCACAAAGTTTCATCATTAAGTCTATGCTGCCAGCGTCATCCATATGTCTCATGCTCTTGTTCAAAGGATGTCTATCATCATGTGTCGATAATTTCTCAAAACTCTTGACTTTGCATGTCGGCCATACCCTCAGTGTGTCTTAGAGTTACATGAAATTGTAATTCCTACCATGCACCCTAGTCCTACTTTCCTTATGAGTAGGTAACCTTGAAACCAATAGTCAACATCTCCTCATTGGTAGTTGACTGGTGGTTTCCCTTGTGTTCGACCGCAAGAAATATACTCACACATTGGGATTAATGTAGTGTCTTGGATTCCATTATCCTTATTGGTGTTTTCCTCTCCTTTGTCGGTATTTTTCATTATTGGCTTCTATTCATAGGGTTTTTTTCATGCACTGCTGGCATCTGATGCATGCGAAAGATGCATTAGGTTATTGGTTCGTGAACATGTTTTTCATCTAAATTCCTCCAAATCATCAAGCTACTACTTTGTATCTCGTGTTGACTGATGAGACATGCCTTAATTCTCTCCTTTCAGTGAGTCTCCTTTCCGCGAGTCTCCTTCCATCGAATTCAGTGCATCCATTCTAGAAACGAGGCCTAGAGTCCTATGAGTACCTAGAGGCTTGTGTTCTTAGTGGCAGGTTCTCTAGCCATCGATAGTTGGGAATACATCAATGTCTCCTGATATATGGATTCTTCAAGCGTTCGAACTCAACACCTTTATCAACACTTGTAAGAATGTACTCGGTGCCTTGATACCTACTTTCATTATCAGTAAGTTTTCTTGCATTTGTTAATGATATACCTCAATGACCGATAATCAAACAAAGTCTCATTGTGTTCGACCTCAATGCCTTTATTCACATGATGTAGACTTGCAACTTTGGCTGATCATGTAGAACACTTGAAGACATCAGTTCATAGTCATAGCTTTCCTCAGTTGTTGCTATCATTAATTGGACCAGTACCTATATGAATTCAGTGATCATGGGAGATCATATTGTACTCCATTGTATACAAATATCATTAGATTGATTTTGAGACTGGTTTTCACTGGCCTTGTTCATGACTATGACAACCTATGACATGTATCTACCTTTGTATTACATATTCATGGCCATGAACAACTATTTGGTATATTTCCACATGGATATGTAGTGTAATTCAAATTGGCAGCCATGTGTACAAAGTCATTATGGATTGTAATATTCTTATGAGAAACTAGTTCGTCCAACTGGGTCTCCACTTCTTGGAATTATAATGTATTTCATCCATCGAAGATACTCCTCTGACCTCACACATTAGGGGGAATTGTTTATAGAAAGATTTTCCTCACCCCATGCAGCTTGCTTAGAAGGCCTTTTCCATTTCCCTATGCAGACTTAAGTCCCTTTTTGCAGTTCCCAGAGATAAAAAATCATATTTTTCCACATACATGCTCCCTAACAACTATACAACATGCGTATACGTAGGTTGCACCATTACAACCTGCGTACATCGATTTTTGTGCCCAAAATTAAAAAATGGAGTTGGGTTTCCATGTGACATAATGAGATCCATGATCCTTGACCTTCCATATACTAGAAACATTTTGACTCGACCCTTTAGTTCCATTTGAAGTCTATAAATGGGCAATATCCAAGCTGTGGAAGAGGAGAAATAATTCAACTTGTGAGAGAAAAGTTAATATGGAGAAATTATTCACTTCATATTGAGTCTGCATCCCTTTGTCATTTTAAGTCTGAATACATTGTTTATCCCCCAAGATCTTCCCTCTTTGATGGAGAGCCTCATTATCTCTCTTATATGAGTTTGCCTTTGGTGGAGGATTGAAGTGGTGGAGGCCTAGCTGGAAGGGACTTAGTTTCTCAGTTCCAAGATGTGTCGACACATAAGTTTTTCATTCATAGACTTATGTTGTTTATATTTTAATAGAAATACTCTTTTCACATCTAATTAATGTCTTGCAAATATTTGAATTGTTATTCCATGGGAATATTTGTTATGAATATTGATGGATTATGCTATTATATGTGCTAACTTTATATATTATCACCACATGCTTGTGTATCTTAGTTGTTGAGGAAAATTTGCAGGTGTATATATTTGAGTCGAGTTCTCAACGATGGACTTCATCGAACGTCTGGACGAGGTAGGCTCTTTATCTTGTCTTGTTAGCATGCTTGTTTATATAGCATACTTGATATTAGAGTTGATTTCTGCATTCATTTCCATCTTGTGTTGTTTACCCCATGTCATAGAGTGATTTTCCTCATAACATCATCACATATCTTCTCAAAGATAAGCTGCCACCATTCTAGCGAGTCTTTCACTCTATATTTCTACATTTTTGTACATTTCGCTCATTAATAGAAATTTTGTATTACTGTATCTCTGTGTTTATGGTTTCATATTTTATATACTTATGTTATATTATTGGATATCTGAGATATCTTTTTAAATTTCTATATTATATCTCCACTCTCATTTCATGCTAGAAAAAATCTGTATCAGTGGTATCAGAGCAGGCTGCTCTTGATCATTTTTTTAGTGCATGTCCCTGATGAGGTCGGAGTATATAAAGTTGGGTCTCCAGCTTGTCTCTCTTGAGTGAAATCACTCTTGCATGCCCAAGAAACCCTCCATGGCGGAAGAAAAGGAAAACGATAGAGCATATGATTCTATTAATATGTTGCTTGAGCAAGCTCTCACGTGACAGAGGGACGAAATGATGGAGAATTTTTCCCACATCCTTCAATGCTTGCGGATAACAATAGGTGTGTCTTCATCAAGAGACCACTTTGGAGGCACCTTTTCTTTCAAGTTAAAAGTTAATTTTGATATTCCCATATTTGAAGGACAGATAGATGCAGATGCCCTAGAAAAATGGTTAAATCTGCTAGAAGGTTATTTATTTGTTCATAATTTCTTCGATGGGGAAAAAATAACCTTCGCACTCCTTAAGGATCTCCCCCATGTAAAAAATTGGTGGGAAACTTACTGGGCACAAATTTCCACAGAGGAGTGTGGAATATATGGGGCCGAGCCCACTTAGGATTTTTTTTCTAGATGCAATCAAGGAGCAGTATTACCTTGTTGGTAAATATGACAACCAATACATGAGATAGACCACATTGTGTCAAGAGAGGGGCCAAGCAGTGTCGGAGTTCACCAATAATTTCCATACCTTGTGCACCAATATGAGTATCAAAGACTCTGAGCAACATTTGGTTATGAAATATTGTGGGGCTCTACATAGATACATCCAAACTTAAATGGATTTTCTAGACATATCATCACTAGGTGTTGCTTATCAATATGTTGTTAAAATCAAGTAGAAATTTAAGCACCAGAGAAAGAGATATTTCGGGTCTGCAAATCCACAACAATCAAATAATGGTAAATATGGCGATAACAACCAGCCTTCATAAATCCAATCTAAGCCACATGAAAAGAAGGTTAATAGAAAGACAAAGAAGGACACTGGAAAATGGTGCGGTTTCCAAAAAATCCCCAGACATAACACCGATGAATGTCTCTCAAAATAGTCATTGGTGGCCGATATCAAAGACACAGAGCTAGACCCTGATTCAAAATATGAGTCATAAAATATTGGTAGAAGACAGATCATCGACGCAGACCCCACCGCTATTGTTGCAACCGCAAAAATTCAACCAGAAGAACCAGAAGATCCTGAAGAGGGGGAGCACATTTTTCATTCACATATGTGGGTGCAGGGGAAGCCACTACATTTTATTGTTGATATAGAAATACATAAGAACCTCATCTCAATAGAGGTCATCAAACAGTTGGGGTTGTCGAAAACACCACACCCACATCCATACAACATCAGGTGGCTTTGCTAGGGACGATATCTCTGTGTCAGCTAGCAGTGTCTATTTTCATACGGCATCTAGCCCTTCAAATATGAGGTATTACGTGATGTTTACCCACTAGATTTTTGTGATGTTCTGTTGGGCCAACCATATATGTGGAAGCGCCATGCTATTTATGAGTCTCGACCCCATAGTTTCATTGCTAATCTCAAGGTTAATATCTACAAGATACTATAAGTAGTTCCAACTATTGTCCCACCTAAACAGTGCCTCAGGGTATTATCTCATACTACAAAATTCTTCTTCTTCACAATCTGTTCAAGAGGTGAACAAAAGGCCACTACAACCACTGCAGCCTCAACAACTTCCATCCAGCAAAAGCAGATTGCAAAAGAGAAATAAGATATCGTTTCTTCACCTACGACGGTTCCTACACAATGCCCCTTCAAGCCAAGATACAACAGGTTGGTTGAACAGATTCACCCCTTCCAACAACAAGTTTGTGACAACCTTCAACAAGCCAAGTAGCACAACTTCTCCAGCAAGGCAAGCAACTCATCAAGATGTATATTCAGTAAACACTTTTCCCTCTTGCCCAAGCACTCAATGCAATGGAGACCATTGTGTACTAAGGAGGGAGGATTGATCCAGGCGGATATCGGTGGCAACCCACCTATTCCAACTAGATAAAAACAATCTTTTGGCAACTTACTATTTTTAGCAGTTTTTTGGTTCCTAAGCTTTCGGGACCATTTTGAGGGTTGTTGGCAACCACCAATTCTCTCAATTTTATCATGATTAAAAGTTACCACAAAGAGATAAAATCTTTCTATATCTGCCTCCTCCTTACATTTAAAAATGATTCTATCTTTTGTCTTCAAGGAGATTTATTGGGCTAACTTATTATATGAGGTTTTTGTTTAGATTTTCGTTTGTTTTGTTTAAATTTCCTGACTGCAAGCATGAAATTTAAACAAAACAAACTTGGTTTGGGTAATCATTCTGCAGTCTGTGTTTTCTTTTATTCTCTTACCAAAGAGATTACACTTTGAGGGGACCTACATGTTTATATGTTTTGAGTTTTATAAGCCTATTGATTAATCCATTGCCACAATTTTATGCATTATGAGATTATTTATGGTTAATTGTATGGTTTGATTATTTGATATCCATAATTATGCAGAACCTTGGATTAACATTTGAAACATGCTTTATGCTCTTAACGGTCATATCACTTTCATATCAACCTGGTACATGACTAATGTACTCACGATTACACATCATCATGTTGTCCTATACATTTAATGACCTTCATTCATTATTCGAACAAGAATTTGATAATGGTTGGGGTTTAATCCTCATTATGCATAATGGTTCATAGTCCTGCGCATCCTCTGGTTTTCTGTCACTCCAAACTTAAATTACCAAACATGATAATCGCTCAAGTTCGTAGGTATCGGGCCATTTCAATTTTCACAGACCTCTCCTTATTATTTGTCTATTGGATGATGAAGCCCCCCTCTCATGGTATCTACTGTGTCTTTTTGATAGTAACCATGGCCCATGTTGTTCTAATTGAACCTAATGGCTCTCAAGCCCTTCTTTCCCATGACGATGCCATAAACGACTTACAGGCTCATGGTTGGGATACTTTTATCTGGAAATTTGAAGGTTATAACCTGACAGTCACACAGGCCTTTGCTCAAATGTTTGATGGATTTAGAGACAAATTTGGGGATCTGTGATTGGAGGTCATAGAGGACTCTATAGCCCGGGCAACAAGACTGTCACAGGAAGACGAAAAATGGTTCAAAAATGCTAAATTGGAAGACTTGCCTTGGTGCTTGTTCATGGTCTCTCATAAATATACATGTTTCCCTAAAGGTACTCCGATTACCCTCTTGAAACCTTGATGGAAATATCTTCTTCTAATTCTAAAATAGTTTATAACATGCAAGGGCAGGTATGGTTTACTATTTTTATATCACATCTGACTATTGATGTTGTTCCTAGGGTTTAAGCTAAACATGCCATTCTATTTGCTAATGAGCCTGCATAATATGTTGAAGCATTATAAGAAACAAGGCTTGAACCCTCCGTCAAGCCTCTTCCACCATGGGCTTATAAAAATTTTGTTTCTATCGCACCTGTCTCAAATTGGGGACACTTGGGAAAAATTCCTGTGTCGAAACAATTTTGCCCTACCCGAGAGCACAATGAACTCACCTTTGAATTAAAATGTAAACCCCATTCCTGATAACCCTGTGACCGAAAGTCAAGGTATCAATTCACATAATGACTGTGAGCTTAATGAACCAAATTATGTTGCTATGAAAACCCCCCTCAGTAAACAACCACGATGTAATTTTGTACCCAAGAAGTCGTTAGAAGAGGTAGTGGATGTATTGAAGAAGAGGGTTTCTCCTGTTTCTGCTAGTGAGTTGACTCAGGGTTTGATTGACGAACCAACTGTTAAGAAAAATTGTAAGAATAAGAAACAAGATAACTCAGATTTGGGTTTTATAAACAACAGATTTGGCCGATTAATATCTAGGATTCTGAGAAATCGAAAACAGGATCATTTGAGCTCGATCTCAGTGATCGAGGTCAATGATCATTGTTCCGATGATGAGATCAATGATTTCCTTGTGTGAGAAGATTTGGATAACCAGTATCTTGGGAATGAAATTGTTGGTCAAGCTGTGCAATATGAATGTTGTCCAAGAGGGCTTTGCTGGCATAGGCCTTGTTTTGAAACAATCCACAGGAAGAATCGAAGAACCCATTGTTGAGTACGTTCAATATCAACCTTCTATATCACCCGTGCACTATAACAATTGTTTGGATTGGGTAGAACGCTATTATAGGGACATACCATATTTACAGACACAATGAAAACATCTGGTTGCTCACAATTCTCTTCTTGAATGAGAAAATCAAGAGTTGAAGGCATGCGCAGATCGGGCAAGTAAAAGGCCCAAAAGATCAGGTAGTGTGGTTATCAAAAATGAAACCAACTTCAATTCCATCATTAATTTAGAACTACCCAACCCTTCATTGTCTAATTTCTAGAATGGTAAAAGTGGTTTTGATTTGCTTTCATCTTATTCTGTTATAAATGTCAAATAGGATGATTATTTTGATTTTCTTTGTTAATATAAGACTAGCTATAGAATCTCACGATTCTATAGCTAGTCTATTTATAAATGTTAGTTGGCATTATTTTATAAATATCAATTTCATTTTTGTCCCCTATAGGAAAATGATAATTGCGGTGTTATTTACAAAGAGAAACCATCTTGGATCATGCGTTGTATAGTTCAATAATTTATTTTTTATTTGATAGAATTTTGTAATTATGTAATAAATTTTGATAAACCAACTCCTACAAGAATGGTTTCCTGTTGTGCTATTTTTATAAAGAAATCTATTTTTGGGGATTACACTCTATCTTGCATGATAAGAGTTTGTTAATCCAGAACTAGTTTAAATAGTGATCACTATTAGTAGTGAAGACAACTTTTCTTGGGATACATTATGGACATGTGATTTTGAGAACTGATATAGACAAGCTATTCACCATTGGCTTTAGACCTGTGTGATGCTTAATCCATTATGTTATTTTATTGCCTCGATCTTATGAGATATTATTATGTTTGATGCAACTTTAGCTTTGTCATCATATGGTGTTTCATATTGTTAAGTATTTAGATGATGTCTATAATTTGTTATTCCATTTTGTATCTGTGATCAATCTGCCATTTGATTATTATTGATTTATTGTAGATATTAAATTATGGATTATATTAATACTTTGAATTGAGTTTTCTTTCATTCTAAGTTATTGATTATCATAAGGTCACCATATTTTACAATTATCATTCTGTTGTTATATTCTCACTCCAACACATCAAACACTTCTTTGATTTTATTCTGGGAGTATTAGCACTGTTCTGCCACAGGTTTCCCTCACATGCAAGACAATTAGGAGCTCAAATTACACAGGAAGATAAACTCAGTTTAATCGATTAGTTACAGGTTAGTTTGCTTTTTATTTAGTTAAATTATTTATTAATAAAATAAGGTTAGCATGAATTATCTTTTATTGTTTATGTATTGTTATTTAAATTATATTTTCTTAGTATTCATTAGTTTTAGATCTTTAAACATTCAAAAAGAAAACAAAAATATTTATGCTCTTTCTTTATCTAGTTTAGAAACACTTTCAAGAACATTCATTTCGCAAGATTTCAAGTAAACCTTGCAAGTTGTATATAGATTGTTTATAATCATATGTACATATTCATGTTTCTATTTGAACACTTGTAATTAGTAAACTTATATTCTTAGTATCATAGCCTTAGATTATCTTATTTTATTTTATCATTTTTTAGGACTTAGTTGGCTAGTGGAGCCATTAAACCCATCAGGTTATTTCATTCCAAATAGATTGGTTTATTTAGACAACCTTGGTCTGGATCTGACCTTCCAGTTGACAGTGTGTCACTTACGCCCATCAGCAAGAGCCTAAATGAAGTTTTTTCGGGATCGAGCACCTCAATGATAGTTAAAGGCTCTGATTGAGCCTTCAAAAATAATCTCCTCGACGATACCTTTTCAACAATCTATCATGCACCCCCAAAAAATATTGTATTCCAAAGTTACGCCCTCGGGAAGTTGATACACCAAACTACCCAAAATGGGGTCCACCAAACTGTTGGATTTTCATCTTTCGGGGTTAGGATTTTGTATTTTCTTTATGTTAAAGAGGCCTTTAGAGCCTCATTGTAATCCATCTTCTTGTGAATGTGAGTAGCCATCACATCTCTTCTCAGAGATAA
>ML791682.1:0-13009 GCA_009831015.1 Picea engelmannii
TTAGCCCTTCATTAACCCAGATTGCTTAGGGACGTCTCCCTTGGACTAGCCCTCCTAAATAGAAAGAGCTCCCCATCGAGGTGACAGTGGGTGGGGAAGCTCCTGTTACGCCGGTTTCAGACCTTGACTCAAGCTCCTTAGACTTTTCCTACAAACCGTGCGATAACAGAGGGTACCTTACTTTTTTGTATAGATTGATATTTTGGGCACTAGAATAAGAAGAAGAAATTATTTTAACGTCCACGAGGCTAACAATAGCCTATGGGACAGACCGCCTCACACACTGATTTTTTCATTTCATCCATTTTCCTGTTCAGCTTGATGATGAGCTCCCGCAATTTCTCCACTATCCCCTCACTGAATAAATTACTCCAAGAGCTAGCTATCAAGATACTTACATAGTTGTCCCTACTATCTTTGAAGGCTTCACACTCTAAAATGAAATGTTTTTTTGTTTTCACTTTTCCGGAGGTGCAGAACATACACACCCTTTCTTACCAAGCTTCCTTTGGTCTTTTCCAATGCCCAGGTTCACAACGGAGTTGATGGGAATTGGTTCTTAATTGGGCAATAAACATTTTGGCTCTCCAAGATATTGGCCCCTATGTACGCTTTTTGATGATGATTGTAAGTGGGGTTAAACTCTTCAATATAATACTCTTTCTTTCTCCCTGGCCCTTTATCCCAAGTTAGCTTGTGGAACCTATCAATAACAAAAGCCTTTATCTCTTTATTGTTCGTAGGGCACCTGTTCAAGTGAATATCCCATTTACTAAGCCATTTAATATTTCGCCGCATCCACGTCTTCTTTCTTTTGCACAGTATGTCATTAAAGACAACCTTAGGCCACCGACCATCTTCCATTTGCTCAATTTTTTTTAGATATCTTATGAGACGCACCATAGCAATTACTTCAATAGGAGCAATCTCCATTTCACTCAGCATGATATCATAAGGGACTGAATTTTTAATTTTAAACTTGTTTGTAATCAAGCATTTTTTAATCTTCTCAATTTGCTTCCACTGTAAGTCAGATGTACTATTAGCCCACACTTCACAACCATAGAGAACCACCAGAATCACTAAAATCCCAAAGAGAGTTTGCATAGTCTTCCAATCCCATAGCTCTGCCTCTCTGCACCTATTTTGGAAAGCATAGAACACTTTCCAACCTCCCAACGTTCTTTTCTTTCCGCAACCTTCCCAACTTACATTTTTGTTGAAGTCAATTCCGAGGTATTTGTAATCGGCCACTTCTTCAAGAATGTTTCCTTCAAAGTAGAACTTATGTTGATTATGTTTTCTTTTGCTAGAGAAAACTACCACTTTCGTCTTGCTAGTATTGACTTGCATCCCCACTGTACTACAAAAGTGCTCAAGGGAAATTAAGTGTTTTTGCAGCCCAAGAGCAGATTTAGCAATCAGAATAAGGTCATCTGCATACAAAAGAAGCCTTATCACAAACTCGCCCAAAAGAGCACCATCACCCTCCTGAAAGTTTAACCACTCTTCAAGTTTGTCTATATCTAAACCAAAAAGGGTAGGGGACAATGGGCACCCTTGCTTGACCCAGATATCACTCCTAAAACTTTCGGAAATACCAATTGATATTCTGATTTTGACTTTAACCTCTTCATATAGCCTATGGACAACTGCTCTAAGATGCATAGGAACCCCAAGTTCCTCCATTCTATGCCAAAGCTTATCTCTATGGACCATGTCAAAATCTTTTTTGAAATCGACAAAACAACAAAAGGCTTCCTCTTTTTTCTCCCACACTTTTTCAATGATGTGCCTTACAGTTAAATTGTGATCAATCGTTGATTGTTTAGGTCTGAAACCTGCTTGCCCTTTGGCGCGCTTATCTCCTTCTTTTGCCCACTTGTTGATTCTATTTTCTAGCATACTTCTGAATAACTTTGCAAACAAGGGGTTTATCATTATGGTCCTATAGTTGGGGGGATTGTTGACATCCCCACTCTTGAAAAGTGGTATTGCTAGGCTCGTTGTCCAATCTGTAGGGAATCCCTGCTGAATGATGTTGTTGAAAATTTTCATAATGTGAGGTGCAAGAGTTTTTGAACCCCATTTTAGATATTCTACTTGGAGTTCCACTAAATCTTTTGTTTTTCCAACACCCAACTTTTTCATACCCACTTCAATCTCTTGCACGGTGAAAAGCTTAGTAGTAGTGTTGACCAAGGGAGGGGGTCAACCTTAGGATCTTGCTCGTAAAGCATACTCGAACCATTGATAAGATGTGATATTATTTTCAATTTGTTTCTTTCTCATTTGAAGTTCCTTCCAAAATAACTTGGGGTTATTTTTCCCCAAGAAGATTAGTTCCTCCCTCCTTGAGATCATGAAATCAACTTTTTTCTTTCTTACAATTTGCTTGTAGGCTTTTATGTTTATTTCTTTCTGGCTTGACTCTTTCAAAGTTTTCTTTGTTGTTTTGCATTCCTCATCAAACCAAGCATTAACCGAAAAGCAGTTTGTTTCAGATTTCCTATTTTTTGCTCTTTTACATTCTGTAAGTGCGCTTTGAATTAAATTTGTTAGTTCAAGACTATGGAGGCCCTGTGACAAAATTTTCTCCTTGTTAAACAACCTCTCTAGCGCTATCTTGAAGGTATTACAATTTTTTTGAGTCAAAAGAATTATGCCCTTTGAAGGAGGTTGTTGAATGCATTGATTTTTTGTCCCACTTTACTGTTGTTCAGCCCAAGTGAAACTTAAATAGATCGATCTATGATCAAATTTCAACTCCCACAGTTGTTCACCAATCAAAACTTCTTCCATTTCTCACACAAGCCATGTGAGCAAATTGCATAGTTTACTACACTTGCTCCATTGTAGGTATTGCAGGTGAAATTACTAGAATTCACCCATCTAGCCAACCCATTACAAATGACTAAGTCAAATGCCCCACATAGAGTAAGTAGTTGCTCCCCAAAAAGGTTGCAGCTTTTGTTGTCGTCTGAAACTCTTGTCCACTGATAGTTTCTTTCTTTTGTAAGCCAAATGGGATTGAAGTCTTCCTTACATCGAAGAATAATAGCTTGTTCACTTGTTGTCCTAGCATTGAAATCCCCCACTATAAGGACTTCACTTAGTTGAGAGTACGTTGCAATATCGTTTTTTAAGGCTGCAAAGGTGTCTTTGTGGCCAAGCCCCCTACGTTTGTAAGTTTTTGAGCCTTGTGGAGCAAAATAACATGTTGCAATTCTGATGGTGTTACTATTTTTTGATATTTTAAACCAAATGAATTGTTTATTTGAGTCTTCTCTTTTTTTTCCTCACTAAGACCATGATACCCCCGTGTTCTTTACCATTCTCAGTTGCCTTGTTCCACACCGTCATCTTCACATAACCTTCAAACAGAGGTGTCTTGCACCCTTCATGCTCATGTGTTTCCAATAGACAAATTATGTCTCTATCTTCCGCGATAGGTCCTAACCTAGGTCCCCGCCTCCAAGGATAACCTATGCAGTTCCAACAAACTAATCTTGAGGAAACCTGGGTATAATCTAATTGCTATTTGTTTTGGCCTACAAGACTCAAAGTTGTGTCTTCACCCCTATTTGCCCATACTTTCCTTTTTGCATAGTTTCCTGCTAATGAATTTGTTGTCGCTTCTTGGCTACCACCTTGCTGTCCTGTTTTAGAATGAGGACCGAAAAAGGCAATAACAGCTTTGCCTTTGAACAGCCATGCCCTTTTGCCCTCATCCCTTGCCGCCCTAACCTTTGACATCTCTTCTCTTCTTTCCTCTTGTTGTCTAATAGTTAAATCTTCGTCTAGAAAAAAGCGAGAGCCCCTCAGGAGTTGCTTCTTACCTAGGAGAATTTGCTTGTCACATATGTTTGACATGATGACTTTTATGGGCCTAGCTCTCTCGCCACTGGGTTTACCCACCCTCCATGCTTGGCAAATTCGACCTTGCCAAAGCAACTTGTCCTTCAAAAATTCACTTGCAAGATCGAGAGTGCATTCATTTTTTCCATACTCTCTCACACGTTTAATAATTTTGTTTGCTTCTCTTACTTGTCTTTCTTTGATTTCTTTATCTTGCATGTCGTCCCCCCGGTTGTTTGTTTCTTTTTCCATACTAGCAGAATCACTACTAACTTGGGCCCAAGTTTTGGAATTTTTTGTAAAATCTTTTGTCTCTTTATCCCTTGCTTTCATTCCTTGGGTGTTTGCTTGTTCAATTGTTTTCCCTTCAGCTTTGGATGTTTTAGAGTTCATCACCCCTCTAATTTCCACAGTAGAATCTTCCCTGATTTGCCTGACATCCTTCATGCCTTGTCGTTCAGCCTTTGCTACCAGAAGGGCTTCTTGCAACAATGCCACTTGACCTTTCAAAACTTTATTGTTTTCTGCTAAGCCCCGATTTTCTACTATCAATAGCTGGATTTTAAGGTCTCTCTCATGCTCTTTGACTTCCAAAACCTTCAATCTCCTCTTGGCATTTAGTATCTCTTCAACATATAGGTCAGGTGACCTGGTGAGAGATGTGGATGTGGGATTGTACAAGGCATAATCAATGTTGTCTTTAGTCTTGTTGTTACTACACCCTTGCAAAAGAGGTTTGTTTGAAAGCTTATTACGAAGGGCCAATTTTTTCCTTGTCTGCTTCCATTTTAGATGAGCAGCTCTACGTTTTAAAATACCCTGAAATTGTTTAGCATTGACCCAAACCCACTTCCCTGCTTTGCTTGAAGAGACAATTTTCACTTGACCTAAATGGGAGATGGGTAACTCTTGCCCATTTTTATGTTTGTTGAATGTATTGCCATTGCCATAGGGGATAAAAAAAAAAACAAAAAAATAAGGAACAGGACAATACATGTCTGTCTATTGGGGACAAAGGACTGAAAATTGTCGGGAGCCCACCTAAACCTCTCGCAGCTAAATGCCAACTCTCGCATTGTTCTCGTCGCAGCCGCAGCTTCCTCGTTGTTCTCGCATTGTGCCCTTACTTGCTATCCATGTTCCCTCGGATATCCCTGGTTCGCTATCTGTCGCTATCCATGTTCGCGGATCTGTCGCTATCCTTCTCTACACAACAAATACCAGTTTCGCGGATCCGTCACTATCCTTGTCTACACAACAAACACCAATTTCGCAGATCCGTCGCTATCCCTGTCTATCCTTTCGGTCAAGGGCGAGCCATCTATTATCCCTGTTTATCCCTGGAGTAAAAAAGTGAACCTTCCAAATATTTTTTTTTAAAAGTGAACCTTCTAAATATTTTTTTTAAAAGTGAACCTTCTAAATATTTTTTTTAAAATAATTTGTCACTTATTTGACAATGTTGTGGGATGCTTCACATCAAACAATGTATATATTGTATACATAACCTATTCTCCGAGAAGGTGATTTTCTTACTCCATCAACTGGGAACAGATGCACACTAGGACAACGACTCGGAACAGGGAACAAATCGATGCGCACAACATCCCGTGAGACTCGGTCTTTGAACAGAACAGGGAATAGAATAGCAAGTCAAGGTGAGCAAATGGACAGCGACTAGGAACAAGGAACAGGAGCGTAGTCACTGAGATAGCAAGTGGACAGCGACGGTAACAGGGACAATGACGAAAAAGAGATAGCAAGTGGGGGAATAGTAAGGGCATAGTGGAATAGTTTTCAGTCCATTGTCCCCAACAGATAGACAGGTATTGTCCTGATCCTTAACCTTATTTTTGTGTTTCTTCTTGTCCCCTATGGCAATGGCAATACATTCAACACACGTAAAAAAATGGGCAAGAGGTGCCTGGGGAAACAAACCATTTAGGTCAAGTTAAAATTGTCTCTTCAAGCAAAACAGGGAAGTCGGTTTGGGTCAATGCCAAACAACTTCGGGGTATTTTAAAACGTAGAGTTGCTCGTTTAAAATGGGAGCAGACAAGGAAAAAATTGGCCCTCCGTAATAAACTGTCAAACAAGCCTCTTTTGCAAAGGGGTAGCAACAACAAGACTAAAGACAGCAGTGATTATGCATCGTACAGTCCCACATCCACACCTCTCACATGGTCACCTGACCTGTATGTGCAAGAGTTACTAAATGCCAAGAGGAGATTGGAGGTTTTGGAAGTCAAAGAGCATGAGAGAGACCTTAAAATCCAACTATTGACAGCAGAAAATCGAGGCTTAGCAAAAAACAATAAAGTGTTAAAAGGTCAAGTGAAATTGTTGCAAGAAGCCCTTCTGGCAGCAAAGGCTGAATGGCAAGGCTTGAAAGAGGTCGGGCAAATCAGGGAAGATTCTGCGGTGGAAATTAGAGAGGAGATGAACTCTAAAACATCAAAAGTTGAAGGGAAAACAATTGAACAAGAAGACACCTAGGGAACGAAAGCAAGGGGTGAAGAGAAAAGAGATCTTACAAAACATTCCAAAACTTGGACACAAATTCTTAGTAATTCTGCTAGTATGGGAAAAGAAACAAACAGGCAAGGGGACGGCATGCAAGATAGAGAAATCAAAGAAAGACAAGTAAGAGCAGCAAACATAACTATTAAAGGCGTGAGAGAGTATGGAAAAAAGGAATGTACTCTCAATCTTGCAAGTGAATTTTTGAAGGTTTTGGCAAGGTCGAATTTGCCAAGCATGGAGGGTGGGTAAACCCAGTGACGAGAGAGCTAGGCCCATAAAAGTCATCATGTCAAGCATACGTGACAAACAAGTTCTCCTAGGCAAGAAGCAACTACTGAGGGGATCTCTCTTTTTTCTAGACAAAGATTTAACTATTAGACAACAAGAGGAGTAAAAGCAAGGGATGAGGGAAAAAGGGCATGGTTGTTCAAAGGCAAAGCTATGATTGCCTTTTTTGGTCCTCATTCTAAAACAGGGCAGCAAGGCGGTAGCCAAGAAGTGACAACAAATTCATTAGTAGGGAACTATGCAACAAGGCCAATATGGACAGATAGGGGTGAAAACTCAACTTTGAGTATTGTAGGCCAAAACAAATAGCAATTAGATTACACCCAGGTTTCCTTAAGATTAGTCTGTTGGAACTGCAGAGGTTATTGGTGGAGGGGACCTAGGTTAGGACCTATCGCGGAAGATAGAGACATAATTTGTCTATTGGAAACACATGAGCATGAAGGGTGCAAGACACCTCTGTTTGAAGGGTATGTGAAGATGGCAGTGTGGAACAGGGCAGCTGAGAATGGTAAAGGACACGGGGGTATCATGGTCTTAGTGAAGAAAAAAAAAGGTCATCTCATTCAATTAGAAAGAGAAGACTCAAATAAACAATTCATTTGGTTTAAAATATTAGAAAATGGTAACACCATCCGAACTGCAGCATGTTATTTTGCCCCACAAGTTTCAAAATCTTACAAAAGTAGGGGGCTTGACCATAAAGACCCCTTTGCATCCTTAAAAAACAATATTGCAGCGTACTCTCAATTAAGTGAAGTCCTTATAGTGGGGGATTTCAATGCTAAGACAACAAGTGAACAAGCTAGTATTCTTCGTTGCAAGGAAGACCGCAATCCCATTTGGCTTACAGAAGAAAGGAATCAGCAATGGACAAGAGTTTCAGAGGACAACAAAAGTTGCAACCTTTTTGGGGAGCAACTGCTTACTCTATGTGGGGCATTTAACTTAGTCATTTGTAATGGGTTGCCTAGATGGACGAAATCGGGTAATTTCACCTGCAATACCTACAATGTAGCAAGTGTAGTAGACTATCCAATTTGCTCGCATGGCTTGTGTGAGAAAATGGAAGAAGTTTTGATTGGTGAGCAATTGTGGGAGTTGAAATCTGATCATAGACCAATCTATTTAAGTTTCACTTGGGCTGAATAACAGCAAAGTGGGACAAAAAATCAGTGCATTCAACAACCTCCTTCAAAGGGGAGAATTCTTTTGACTCAAAAAAACTGTAACACCTTCAAGATAGCGCTAGAGAGGCTATTTAACAGGGAGAAAATTTTGTCCCAGGGCCTCCATAGTCTTGAGATAACAAAGTTAATTCAAAGCACATTTACAAAATCCAAAAGAGCAAAAAATAGGAAATCTGAAACAAATTGTTTTCCGATTAATGCTTGGTTTGATGAGGAATGCAAAACAACAAAGAAAACTTTGAAAGAGTCAAGCCAGAAAGAAATAAACATAAAAGCCTACAAGCAAATTGTAAGAAAGAAAAAAGTTGATTTCATGATCTCAAGGAGGGAGGAATTAATTTTCTTGGGGAAAAATAACCCCAAGTTATTTTGGAAGGAACTTCAAACAAGAAAGAAACAAACTGAAATTAATATCACAGCTTATCAATGGTTCGAGTATGCACAGCAGCTTTATGAGCAAGATCGTAAGGTTGACCCCCCTCCCTTGGTCAACACTACTACTAAGCTCTTCACCGTGCAAGAAATTGAGGTGGGTATCAAAAAGTTGGGGGTTGGAAAGGCAAACGATTTAGTCGAATACCAAGCAGAATATCTAAAATGGGGTTCAAAAACTCTTGCACTTCACATTATGAAAATTTTCAACAACATCATTTAGCAGGGATTCCCTACAGATTGAACAACGAGTCTAGCAATATCGATTTTCAAGAGTGGGTATGTCAACAATCCCTCCAACTATAGGACTATAATGATAAACCCCTTGTTTGCAAAATTATTCGGGAGTATGCTAGAAAATAGAATCAACAGATGGGCGGAAGAAAGAGATAAGCACGCCAAAGGGAAAGCAGGTTTCAGACCTAAACACTCAACGATTGATCACGGTATAACTCTAAGGCACATCATTGAAAAACTGTGGGAGAAAAAAGAGGAAGTCTTTTGTTGCTTTGTCGATTTCAAAAAGCTTTTGACACAATCCCTAGAGAGAAGCTTTGGCATAGAATGGAGGAACTTGGGGTTCCTATACACCTTAGAGCAGTCATCCATAGGCTTTATGAGGAGGTTAAAGTCAAAATCAAAACGTCAATTGGTATCTCTGAAAGTTTTAGGAGTGATATAGGGGTCAAGCAAGGGTGCGCATTGTCCCCTACCCTTTTTGGTTTATATATAAACAAACCTGAAGAGTGGTTAAACTTGCAGGACAGTTAGGACGGTTATGGTGCTCCTTTTGGCAAGTTTGTGATAAGGCTTCTCTTGTATGCAGATGACCTTATTCTGATTGCTAAATCTACTCCCGGGTTGCAAGAACACTTAATTTCCCTTGAGCACTTTTGTAGTACAGTGAGGATGCAAGTCAATACTAGCAAGACAAAAATGGTAGTTTTCTCTAGCAAAAAATAACAAAAACATAATCAACATAAGTTCTACTTTCAAGGAAACACTCTTGATGAAGTGGCAGATTACAAATACCTCAGAATTGACTTCAACAAAAATCTAAGTTGGGAAGGTTGCAGAAAGAAAAGAACTTTGGGAGCTTGGAAAGCGTTCTATACTTTCCAAAATAGGTACAGAGAGGCAGAGCTATGGGATTGGAAGACTATGCAAACTCTTTTTGGGCTTTTAGTGATTCTGGTGGTTCTCTATGGTTATGAAGTGTGGGCCAGCAGTACATCTGACTTACAATGGAAACAAATTGAGAAGATTCAAAAACGCTTGATTACAAACAAGTTTAAAATTAAAAGTTCAGTTCCTTATGATATCGTGCTGAGTGAAATGGGGGTTCCTCCTATTGAAGCAATTGCTATGGTGCGTTTCATAAGATATCTAAAAAAAATTGAGCAAATGGGAAGTTATTGTTTAAGCCATTATTATAGTTCTTTGCATTTCAATAGATAACAATAGCATAAGATAGAATCACTGCGAAATACACAATCACAAGAGACACATCATTTATCCTAGGAAACCCTCATGGGACAGAAAACCCAGCAAAACTTCCTTAATATAGATAGCCAATACAATGCCAAGAGATAACTCAAACAAGTATAGAATGTCCTTTCCCAAAGATGTGCCTCTCTCTCTCTCTCTTCTCCAACTGCAGCTCTGAAACTTGTCTCTCAATGAACAAGCGAGTGTGTGTCTAAGTGAGGCGCTAGCCTCCTTATTTATACAAGACTGGAACGTGTGGGAGTGTCCTTTCACTGGCAGGGTCGACTTCTTCTCCTGGGTGGTTATAACCACCTTTATTATATTCCGGGGCCTCTTTGATATATTATGGGGCCGACTTCTTCTTTTGCCTATTACAATTATATTATGACCAATCCGCAAAAGGGGATTTGGTCCTTTTACAATAGCCAACATGATCAATCCACAATGGAGATTGATCCAATGAATAATATAACAAATAATAATAAGAATACACTTTGCAGTTACATTATTTCAACACTCCCCCTTAACATAAAGGGTATTATACAACAACATCAGACGAGAGAGAGGCCTTTATCATCAACAACATCAGGAGGATAGCATCATCAATATCATCTTGGAACACTGACTAGCGTATCTATAATCATCGGAAGTTTTCTTCATCGACAGCATCGTCATTCTCAAAGGAATGCAATCATCATCTGCATCAATATGTATTAGTATAAAACTAATACATCATCATCATCACAGCACGAGGCTGGCTCATCATAATACAGGACTGGCTTTACGTCACAGCTGTCAAGTTGGAAGCTCAATACTCGTCTTTCTTTACATCACAGCAATCAAGCTGGAAGCAAGATACTAGACTGGCTTTACATCACAGCTTCTCAAGCTGGAAGCACAGTACTAGTCTCATCTCAACATCGTGCTTTACGTCACAGCACTCAAGCTGGAAGCAAGATACTAGACTGGCTTTACGTCACAGCTTCTCAAGCTGGAAGCACAGTACTAGTCTCATCACATCGTCTTGCTTTACGTCACAACCATCAAGTTGGAAGCAAGATACTAGACTGGTTTTACGTCACAGCTTCTCAAGTTGAAAGCACAATACTAGTCTCATCTCAACGTCTTGCTCTACGTCACAGCACTCAAGTTGGAAGCAAGATACTAGACTGGCTTTACGTCACAGCTATCAAGCTGGAAGCACAGTACTAGTCTCATCACATCGTCTTGTTTTACGTCACAACCATCAAGTTGGAAGCAAGATACTAGACTGGCTTTACGTCACAGCTGTAAAGCCGGAAGCACAGTACTAGTCTCATCACATATTCTTTCTTTACGTCACAACAATGAAGCTGGAAGCAAGAGATGTCTCATCACAGCAACTACTCCCCCTTTCGAGGAAGGTACTTTCAGACTATACCAAGCTTATCTCGAAAGTGCTCAAACTTTACACGAGATAGAGGCTTGGTCAACAAATCAGCAACCTGTTCATCCGTGCTAACGTACTGGAGCTTTAAGGCTCCTCTCTGCACCATGTCACGGATGTAATGATAACGAATCTCTATGTTCTTCGACCTGTCATGGAATACGGGATTCTCTGTCATCTTTATGCAGCTCTGGTTGTCACATAGGATTGTGGTTGCTTCCATCTCTAAGTCAAATAGGTCGGTCAGCAACTTTCAAAGCCATATAGCTTCGCAGCTGGCAGAACATACAGCAATGGATTATGCTTCCACTGTGCTGAGAGCAATGTTGAATTGCTTCCTACTCTACCACAAGATCATGGCTGATCCCAAACTGAAACAACATCCTGAAGTGTTTTTTCTGTCAGAAACACCTCCTGCCCAATCTGAATCAGTGTACCCACTCAATGTGAAATCATGATCTCCATCATAATTGCGACCACAATCTAATGTACCCTTAAGGTACCTCATCACATGTTTTGCAGCCACAAGGTGAACATCTCTGGGCTCTACCAAAAACTGACTCAAGGTGTTCATGGAAAAACAAATATCTAGTCTGGTGTTCGTCAGGTACATCAGCGATCCAATAATTTGTCTATACAGTGTGGCATCAATCAATTCTGACGAAGTATCGACCAACAGCTTAACTTCGTTTCCATGGGTGTATTCATGAGCTTGCACTCTAACATGTCGAATCTCTTCAAGATTTCGACTGCATACTTCCCTTGGTTAAGGAAGATCCTCTCTGGACTCTGCCATACCTCAAGACCTAAGAAATAGTGCATTAGGCCAAGGTTTTTCATCTCAAATTCTAAAGCGAGTCTCTTCTTACATTCAGTGATGATCTTTTCTTCTTCAATTAAGAATAAGTCATCCACATATAGTAATAGTATCATTGGCTCATCGTTCATAACCTTGAAGTAGAGGTTAGAATCTGCTTTACTCTTGGTAAAGCCCAAGCTCGTCAGAAAGTCGTCTATCCAGCCATACCAAGCTCTAGGAGCTTTCTTCAATCCGTACAAGGCTTTCTTCAACTTGCAGACATGAGACTTCCTGTCTTCAACTTCAAATCCTTGAGGTTTCTCTATATACACTTCCTCTTCGATAACACCATTTAGGAAAGTTGTCTTTACGTCCATCTGGTGTAACTTCCACTTCATCTTAGTTGCAAGGGCTATGATGGTTCTGATTGAAGTGTATCTGGCTACAGGAGCGAATGTCTCTTCATAGTCAATGCCTTCTTTTTGAGAAAAGCCACGAGCTACAAATCTTGCTTTATACTTCTCAATACTTCCATCTGCAACATGTTTTATTTTGAAGAGCCATCTGGACGATACCACATCCTTTCTATTTGGTCTGGGAACTATTTCCCACACATCGTTCTTTATTATGGATTGGTATTCTTCTGTCATGGCATCTCCCCATTCTTTCTTCTGAATGGCTTCTTCAAAGCAGGTAGACTCCTTTTCTAGGAGATCACACATCAAAGCCATATAATTGGAGAATGGCTTAGGTCTCTTCACATGTCTCGTGGTTCCTTCGAAAACACCATACTTCTCTCCATCTTGAATAAGCTCTCTAGCCCAAGCTAGCTTTCTTTTATGGAGGATCGTCATCTGAGGAAGTTCTTGAAACTCTACTACGTCATGATCTTCTAGAATTTCCTCATCAGGGGAAGTTACGACTTCCCTCACTGGTTCAGCAGCTCTGGGAACCTCCCTCACTGATTCTGCAACTCTGGGGATTACGGGTTCCTCTTCATATACC
>ML791682.1:17884-28873 GCA_009831015.1 Picea engelmannii
AATAACAATGTAACTATACATGTAAGAATTTTAAACTACAACCATTCAATCAAGAAGTTTTGTATGAGAAAAACACTTACAAATCAATGATGAGCTTATCAAACCCTAGTTGTAACACCTTCCAATGATAAAAGCACCATATGTATGCCAAAGATAATCCTTCCAAGTGTAGCGCCTCAACTCCAAGAGCCAAAAATAACCAAGACAAAAGACTAGAAGTAATTCTCTCACAAGAGAGTGAGTTGTGTCCTTTCAAATGAGGCTCAACGTCCTCAATTTCTATCATCCAAATGACCTTTAATTACAAAATAAGTCATTAAAAACAGCCGACAAGGCTGACTTAACAATATTCCATTATTTGTCACATTAAATGCTAAAATGTCAAAGAAAGAGCTAAAAAGGGAGACGTCAGGCCCCTCTGAGGGAGACGTTGGCCCTTTTTGGGCATCATCAGCATCCAGAAGGCAAAACGTTGGCCCCTCTGGGGCTCCTGCAACCTGTCACATGTGCCAAACAGTCCCAGCACGCTGCCACATGCTCCAGAAATCGTCCAGCCTGCCTTGGGTGGCGTCCTGTCCATCAAAGCCATCATCCCATCTGCAGGGGGTGATCCCCCCTAGGTCGATCTCTGCCAAAGTGTCCTGGTGGGGGCGTCCTTCTGTCTTCTTCATGCAAGGGCTCATCATGACGTTGTCCTGCCTCTACCATCCCAGCAACCATCTGATGGGCTCTTCAGCCCCATGGAGGTCCGAGCTAATCATCTCCCCATGTGTACCGGTCCTCCGGTACCTGTCCGCCGAGTATGGTCCTGCACATCAAAGACTACGCCCTCCATGGGCTCATCAGTCCTAGAGATCATAGCAATGTAAATCATATCTCATCATTAAAGTTATCAAATATATGCATGAAATCCCTAACATATCATTTAAGAGCTCAAAGACATTACACAGATCTATTATACAAAGCTAAGGAAACCGACAGAAAAACCTATTGGGTCAAAACCCACAAGAGATGGAAAGTTTCCTCAAAAGATCATTCAAGCCATGTTTTATGCGGTGATATGGTTTTAGGGATGTCTAGTCATAGTAAGACCAAGGGAAGGTGTTGTCTGTGGGTGCCTTTGTAGGAGGCGAGCTGTACCCGTCATAGATGCAATTTTTTCCAAGCCCTTATTGCCTTTATCTTTTTATTTATTGCTTTTCTTTCTTTTCTATTTCAAGGTCTGACCAGAGGACACTGCCTTGGCTTGGTGGCCAGAGCTGACAGCGTTACCCACTGTTATCTTCGCAGAAATGATAAGGCTGGCTCGTGATGAGACCCCCTTTCCTTTGGCCATGCAACCAAAGGTCACTGCCCTGGCTTGGTGACCAGATAGTGGCAATGTCATACTGCTAAATACCTATGAACGTAATGGGTCGGCTCGTGATGAGACCTCCCATCCTCTTGGTTAGGTCTTGTTTTTTTTATTATTTTTCTTAGGGTCCCTTCAGTTTCTTATCGAGAGGCTTTTTATTGCTTTCTCGGGGATCCCCTGGGCGAAGCATCTCAAGGTTTTATTTTCCTATGGCTTTTATCTTTTACGAGTTGCTTTTACCCCCTAGGCCTTTAGCCCCTTCTTCCCACAAGACAAAGTGTAACCCTCAAAGGTCATCCTAATGGCCAGACTAGGGGAGTGGGATGGATGAGCGGGGTACAAGATGTAAAATGCCAAAAGATGGTGGGAGCGGACGATGGCTCTGCAAATCCCCCTTGGTGGCTAACCAAAACCCATGAATATCAACTTGCTAGGTTACCCCATCAATCCCCCCAACAATGGTCAAGTGGATTAGTGTAAGATCCAAGCAGTCATCAGAAATGAAAGGAACCTAATGCATATATGAAAAGGTTATAACGATCAAATATGACACATACCATGATACCTCGGACCAATTACCTCATGGAGCAAGAGTCCTCTCTGATGCAAGTCCAGGCCAGTGGTGATGGAAACCGCTACTGCTGATAGGACAAATCTGCGAAGAAGGAATGAAGGGCCCTCCAGGGCCATGGTCAAGTCAATCCCGCTCTCAGTACTCTATGTCTAGGACCTGTGGGCCTCGAGACATGATCTCCTAGTTATCCCTAGATATCGGGGATAACATGACCAATCCGCAAAAGGGGATTTGGTCCTTTTACAATAGCCGACATGATCAATCCACAATGGGGATTGATCCAATGAATAATATATCAAATAATAATAAGAATACACTTTGCAGTTACATTATTTCAATATGGAAGACGGTCTATGGCCTAAGGTCGTCTTCAATGACATATTGTGCAAAAGAAAGAAGACATGGATGTGGCAAAATATTAAATGGCTTAGTAAATGGGATATTCACTTGAATAGGTGCCCTACAAACAGTAAAGAGATAAACACTTTTGTTATTGATAGTTTCCACAAGCGATCCTGAGATAAAGGGCTAGGGAGAAAGAAAAAGTATTACATTGAAGAGTTTAACCCCACTTATAAGCACCATCAAAAAGCGTACATAGGGGCCAATATTTCTTGGAGAGCCAAAATGCTTATTGCCAAATTAAGAACCAATTCCCATCAACTCCGTTGTGAAACTGGGCATTGGAAAAGACCAAAGGAAGTTTGGAAAGAAAGGGTGTGTATGTTCTGCAACTCCGGAAAAGTGGAAACAGAAAAACATTTCATTTTAGAGTGTGAAGCTTTCAAAGACAGCAGGGACAGTTATATAAGTATTTTAACAGCGAACTCTTGGAATGATTTATTCAGCGAGGGGATAGTGGAGAAAGTGGGAGAGCTCATCATCAAGCTGAACAGGAAAAAGACGGAAATGCAGAAATCAGTGTATGAGGCGGTCTGTCCCATAGACTATTGTTAGCCTCGTGGACGTTAAAATTTCTTCTTCTTTTTCTAACTTAAAGTAAAGTATAAGGAGGTACACGATTATTAATGAACGACTTATTGTTTGTTGATTGGAATAGTCACGAGTCACGACTATGCTTTTAGAGCAGCGTTTCTCCCAAGTGGCATGACGCTTTCTAAACGGCAATATTTTTTTGGGACATGTTGCCTCGATATCAGTGCTGAAGGTGGCTATCGATATGGTGGCTGTTGGCGTTGAGATAGCGGCTAGCTATGATTTGTGTTGTGGCAGAAATGTTGTTCATGTAACCCTTCTATATTTGATATTAAGATGCAGCGGATGACTCACAACAATATTTTCCCACATTCAACGCTGTCATGTAGAATTCAAGGGTGCTGTAAGATGTCAAGTGATGGTTTCATCCTTCTCTCGATTAATTTTTCAAATCGCGTCTATGACAATGGCGGACAAATTAGAAAAGAATGGCCGCTGGAAGATATCTCTTCGATTTAACCTTACGATTAATCTGACTATTGAAGCAGTGTCGCATATATTTATAATGCCCTGATTTTTCTGTTTTTTGAGGTAATTTCGACAGCAGCTGGCTTATATATATTGTTGGCAGCGAACTCAAGGATGGTGTATCACCTTAAATTTAATCAGTTTGTTTTTCTGCCTCGGTCCTTCTTCACTAGAATTCTTTTCCAGTAGAGTAGTTCTTCTTCGTTTAGAAATTTTCTGAAAGATGGGGTTGGCCAAAAGCCAGATCAAACAAGATCAGGTTTGATAAAAAAACATAGTTTTTGGTTAGTAGCCTGATGAGAATGAGTTTTGATACCAATGTGATGAACAAAAGCTGTTCATACATAAACATCCAATATAAATAGGATAGTACACAATAATCCATTAAGGATAGTAAATATGTTTGAATAAAGTCCAACATAATAAGGACAATAGACAGAAATCCATAAAAGACAATTAAATAATTGAATAAATCCATAAAAGACAAGTAAATAATTGAATAAGAATATGAATGATATGATTTATAATGATGAATGGCCTTAGTAGGCCTCAAATTGACCTTTCATGTAAAGCAATGTTTTTATGTGATGCACCTTTTAATAATTAATATCCTAAATTCTATAGTTTATATATATATATATATGAATAATATTTATTTTTATATACATAACAATGCCGAATAAACCATTAAACTTTAAAATTTTAATAATGTCTTTTATTTGAAAGTTGAATTATGTTTTTTTTATTTCCTATTCACTACTGTAATGAAATGTAAATTAAGTCTTTTTCTTCTTACTTTGTTGTAAATGTTTGGTGAAGAAATTATGGTGCAAAAGCACCACTCTTATTGAAACTTGTCATTCAACTGCTAAGCCAAACTTGTAGCGCTTCAGTGTACCAGTACAATTGGAGTGTATTTGAAAAAAATCACACAAAGAAGCACAATAGGTTAAAACTTAGCAAATACAATTATTATATCCTTTGACTTTCTAACATATTTATGACCCTCGAAGCTTATTAAATTTATTATGACCCTCTTACAAGTTAGAGTTTCAATTCCTAAATGATATGATTTATGTCTACTCCAATCTGCAACTGTGGGTGAGACAACATGAAAAATTTCATGATGTGGATGTCATTTCCTTTGAAAACATCAACATGATGTCTCAGTGGAGGGTGGAGTACAATACACCTATTATAGAGGAGGCATCTGAGTGGTTAGAGGAGGTGCACTAGGCACAGGGGGCAAGGGAGGATGACCCACAGGCACTATGGAAAGGGTTGTTGGTTTATATTTAAAATAAAAAATATATATATATTTTGTATTTTTTAATGCTTTCCGTGGTTTGCTGATTTTTGCCAATTTTTTCGCCAATGTTCCAATGTCCAGGCCCTAAGCAATTTTTTGCCCATGCTGATTTGCTCTAACTGCCTACAACTATAGCTGAGGCAGCTTGTATCTTTGTATACATAGCCATGCTCAAATTATTCAATTGTGCTGATCCAATATGCTTAGATGCAAAACTGTCTGTGCGCAGGTGCAAGAGATCATCTTATCTCTTAACATGTCAACAATTTATTCAACTCTTCTATTTTCTTAGGGGCATGTCTGGAAACACTCGAACTTTGATCCTAAAATAGGCTCCTGATAGCTATTTCTTTTATGAAAATCTTAATAGGAAGAAAGATATAAGATGAGTGGATTTAGGATATCACAAAGTCCTGCTTGCAAAGAAAAGCAGGTTTACCATTGCTTCACTTGAACTGAGAGACTCGGCTCAATTGTAAACAGGAAATCAGTAGAGCACAGCGGAAACATGCAAAATAGCTGTTGGAAGATACAATAAGCTAATGATTCAGGAATATCATTCCGGTGAGTAGATATGGTTCCACATACTAGGATGCCCTCCTGCAAACTTGCAAAGTTTAAAAAGTTCAAAATAAAAAGACTACGTTTCCCATATGCTGAGAAAACTCTTCCGCAAGGCCTAAAAAGTTCATGATGACAATGTTATGTTTCTATGCAGATAGGAAGCCTTGTGAAAAGTCTAGAAATGCTCCTGGATATCAACAGCGATTAAATCCAAACATAAACCAAACAAGTACCATTTCAATCTTCGTAGAATGCTTTTCTAGGAATCTAAAGCCAGCAGCATGAATTTGCTGGTAATTGGCAATACATTTCAAAGCCCTTCTACTTCTTTTAATTGGCCCTTGTAGAGAAAATAATGAAAAATCACTGAGACCTGCATAAAGCTGCATATCATTTGCAATAACTTCAAAACTGTCTTGTGATGGATTCCAATTTGGTCCTTCCAGAGATAGAATATAAAATCACAGAGAACTGCATAAATTTGGATAATTTTCAGATCTCTGAGCAGATGCCCTTGTTGATTATTTCTTTGGATGTCCTTGCAACCACATGAATACCATGCTTTTGATTGTATACTTTCTTCATCATTATATAATAGAAAATTCTCATTTTAGCTCTGCGGTTAATAAACAGCCCAGACCAATTTTACAAGCTAAGTCTGTCCAATAATCCAATCTGTTGTAGATTTCACTCTTAAACTTTGATTCGCAGGAGATTAAACATACCAAAACTTTCGATGGCTGAAGACACTTCTGCTGCCCGAAATCCCATTTCCAATAAGTGGCCTTTAATATCAAATTCCTGAGAACAATCTGCATCTTTTCCTGCCTGAATGCATTTAGAAACAAATAAATCACATTGTACAAAGATTTCAAGGAAAGTAATTCCACACTATAATTTTCATCAATATACATTCCCAATTGAACTTTAAGTAACTTTAGGAACTCAAACGTCCATGAAATATAAAGCAAACAGTTCAGCAATCACAGTTTTGAGTTGCTCCCATTTTCTCACTAAAGTAGGCACTTCAACTGCAGAGAATTTCTAAGGTTGATCTCTCTCTCGCACACACACAAACACACATGAAAAGAAAAAAAAAATGTAGGAAGACAGAAAATAAACATGAGAGAAGAACGATCCCTCCCCCTCATATGGCATATTTTTGCCTATGTAATAATATTAAAACACAAGTTGTGATGTTATAAGAAATAGTCATAAATATCATAATGTACAATTATTATTAAACATTGTATTTATGACAACTCATCCGCTTACTAAAAGGCATGACCTGTCACCTTTGATGTGTATTTGTGTATACACGCTATTGTATTCATCAATCATCATTCATAATTTATCAATTATTTATTTCAAATATACCTTCTGCAATCTGTGTGTGTTTAATTCTGCTCTTAGTGTGCAAATTATTCATTGAGCTTGTAACACGATCCCTCTCTCTCTCTTTCTGACATACATACACATGGAAGCAAAATCGTGTTTGCAAATTTCACACCCCTTTTCTGGCCAGTTCACAACATGAGCTGGGATTTTGGAATGGATACATGTATCCTCATGAGCCATGTAATGAACATAAATGTCCATTTCATAGGTGAGCATGTAGTAATATAGGTATAGTTATATAATGTCAGGTCCACTAGAGGAAGGCTGGTTAATATTCACCACATGACATGTATATATAAACAAAGTGTGGATTGTACTATATTTCGTAGCATTCATCTCTTAGTTTTATTTGAAATATTTCTCCCTGAAATACCGTTATTGTACATAATCTGCACATCTAGTACAAGTCGTACCAGAGCGGTTCGCTCCAACCTTTTTGCTGTGCAAAAATACTGTTCATGTCCAATTCTGGTTTGGAAAGGTTCATTTAAGAATTGCAGCATCCCTTAGTTTGGAACAGATATTTGGGGGGCTTCTAATAAGTGATGAGATGATCCTTGAAATGTTTTGAATTTTCTTCTCTGTTGCCAATGAAGCTTCTCCAGAAAATACCTTAACCTTAATGCAAACTGTTGCCCCTCATGTTATATGAGGGTCTTTCAGCATGTCCCACGCGCTTAGCAGGCATTTCTTGATGACACAGACAATTCAGTTTTCAGATACAGTTGAGGGTTATTTTATGGATGCACACATTTTCCCTGGCATTGCCCTTATGGTATTACTGACCACTGTCTCAGCAGTGGGTATGTGATGTCTAGAGGAAAGTGGTTAGAGCAAAGTAATATTTTTATACCCCCAAAGACCAGCAGGATTTTATTTGTTGATTGATTCTGAGCATCAGAGTTATTATGATGTCATTCAATGTTATGGTGATTATGTTGGTGATGGGACCTAACTTACATGTTGAGGATACACAGATTGCATTGTAGATGATTTCCATACCATATTGATATTCTTGGGCATGAGGATGGCACATTTCTATGGTTTGCATCACATTTGGATGGACTCTGGAGTCAGTGTTGCCAGAAGCGGGAGCGTCGGAAGCGTCATTTTCCAAAAAACCTCGGAAGCGAAGCATCCGGGAAGCGTCTGTTATATATATATATATATATATATATATATATATATATATATATTGCATTTATATTCAAAACAATATGTAGAAAGACAAATTAGCTGCAGAATATATGAAAACATGCATATTTGTACATCAATATTGATAGAAATGGCATCCATACTACATAGTTCATCAATGATTAATCATTCGAGCATCAACCATCTAGATTCTAGGTTCTAGCAATTACTAGATTCTAGATTCTAGAGTCCTCCATGTCATTATCATCAAGATTGGCATCACTACCACTGCTCTATCCTCCTCCTCCTCCTCCTCCTCCTCCTCCTCTATATCCAATGCAATCCGTGCATTTGTTGATGTGGAGGATGACCCCTCAAGAGGATCACCATCATCAAAAGTGACCGACTCTAGCACTCGTTCATTAAGATCCAAGTTGGCTAATGCCAACTCAACATTGTTGTTCAAACTCATATCATCAAGAAACACATCCCACGTCTTTGTCTTTCCCTTCAACCACTCTTCTTTCTATCTGTATATAAGACGGAGGTTGGTGTGCACATACACCACTAAGTCACCTGACATGACAACAAAGAGAAGAGTTCAACAGAAGAGTTTATACTTGAGTGAAGGGTACATTTTTACTAGGGTCGTGACAAAAGAGTTCAACAATCAATGCCACCAACATCGAGGTACATAAAGGGCTTGGTTCTCTTGATTAAATCTCAGTTCCATACCCTCATTCATGATAGAATCTAGTGGAAACATTGCAATCTTGCCAATCTTGAAATCCTGAAAACTATTAAGTCTGTTGAATTTTGAATGGGACCTAAAATTCTACTTTCTCCATATGAAGTCCAATGAGGTTGGAACCACTCTCAAACATCCTGAAACAATTAATGGTAATGTTAAAAATTTAAGTAAAAGGATGAAAATGAAAGATAAAGGAGACATTACCATTAATTACTAGGGTGGATGAAATGGAGGGGGTGGGGACCTCTTTAAATAACACTAGTAAGGCAAAATAACCCTCAGTTGCACACCAAAACACTTCATTCCCCCTTGGAAGCATGCGGGCTTTCCTTAGAAGCGTGCGTGAAGCGCCCTCCGAAGCGCGCTTCAAAAATTTGGAAGCGCGCTTCCAAATTTCTGAAGTGCCCTTCAGAGGGGGACGCTTCGGAAATGGCAGGAAGCGTGCTCAAGAACCCCAAAGCGCACTTCCTAAATTTTGAAGCGCACTTCAGCCCAAGCTTCCTGGACGCACCCGCCCGGATCGAGCTTCAAGGCTTCGAAGCGAGGGGGGAAGCTTCTGGTAACATTGTCTGGAGTGCCTAGCATCATTTGATAATTATTACATGAATCCAGCATGGTTTAGAGGTGTATTGCTAAAGTTTCTTACCTTGGAGGTTGTTTACCTCTTCAACTCGCATCTAAGTGGAAAAATCCCTCATTCACAGATGCAACCTTGAGGTAACCTTAGGAAAAGTACCACTGTCACCTTAGTATGATTCACCTCTTCTCTTTCGGCCAGCTCTCTTAAGGCCATGGGGGGTATCCCTAAAGTATATGATAAATATGACTAAGTCTAGAAGATTAAAGCCAAGACTTAGCACGTAATTCTTAATGATCATAACTATATCATGCAAATATTTACTTGATGAATTACAAATGAGTTAAATCCCATATAAGAGATGACCTTGAGACGTGTTAGCCCCTCTTACCTCGGGGTAACTAGAGGACATCATTCTCCATGATCATCCACATTGCAGACATTGATCCCAAAGATGTTGATCAGCATTCTCCACAGGCAGTAGCCCCTTAGATGCCTCCCCCCTCATCATAGCTCAGCTCACTCACTTGATCAACAAGGTTCATCCAATGTTGATGGCCCAACACACATGAGGAACATTACTCATTGTTTCATATAAACTGTTACATTTAATGCATTAGGCATTTATGTGAGGATCATGGGTTGAAGTCAAATAATGGATCATGATGCTCGAAAGTTATGCTTTTTGCCTTGTTTCACCTTGGTGGCCATCATATGTGTCCTAGTCTAGTGTTGTCACTCTTTGGGGAACAAGGGTACTATTGGGAGACCTTGATAGGTGTACCATACCACTCCCTTCTATACTTAACACTTTCCATCGATTTCCCTCCCGTTGTCCTATCTTTTGGAAATTGATGGGGTATTGTGTTGCACCTATTGTCGAACTTCGTTGAGCATCTACACACCTTGGAGACTTTTGGGGGCTTGTGTGCCGACTTGGGGAGAGCAGTGAGACCTGATGGGAAAAGTATTTGCAGAATGAAGGGACGTTTTGACCCCAGATCCACACCCGGACCTTATCCTTGCTGATTTTGGGGAGTGTTATCCCCGATATCTAGGGATAACTAGGAGATCATGTCTCGAGGCCCACATGGTCCCAGACAAGGAGTACCGAGAGCGGGATTGACTTGAGCTTGGCCCTGGAGGGCCCATCTTTCTTCTTCTTCGTCAGATTTGTCCTGTCAGCAGTAGCAGTTTCCATCATTACTGGCCTGGACTTGCATCAGAGAGGACTCTTGCTGCATGAGGTAATTGGTCCGAGGTATCATGGTATGTGTCATATTTGATCGTTATAACCTTCTTATATATGTATTAGGTTCCTTTCATTTCTGATGATTGCTTGGATCTTACACTAATCCACTTGACCATTGTTGGGGTGATTGATGGGGTGACTTAGCGAGTTGATATTCATAGGTTTTGGCTAGCCACCAAAGGGGATTTGCAGAGCCATCGTCCGCTCCCACCATCTTTTATCATTTTACATCTTGTACCTCGCTCATCCATCCCACTCCCCTAGTCAGGCCATTAGGATGACCTTTGAGGGTTACACTTTGTCTTGTGGGAAGAAGGGGCTAAAGGCCCAGGGGGTAAAAGCAGCTGGTAAAAGATAAAAGCCATAGGAAAATAAAACCTTGAGATGCTTCGCCCAGGGGATCCCCGAGAAGGCAATAAAAAGCCTCTCGATAAGAAACTAAAGGGACCCCAAGAAAAATAATAAAAACCAAGACCTAACCAAGAGGATGGGAGGTCTCATCACGAGCCGGCCCATTATGTTCATAGGTATTTAGCAGTATGACATTGCCACTATCTGGTCACCAAGCCAGGGCAGTGACCTTTGGTTGCATGGCCAAAGGAAAGGGGGTCT
>ML791682.1:50085-61619 GCA_009831015.1 Picea engelmannii
TTGCTGGGTTTTCTTCCCCTAGAGGGTTTCCCAGGATAAATGTTGTGTCTATTGTGGATGTGTATTTCTCAGTGATCTTGTTTATATTATGCTCTTATCTTATGAAATGAAAAGAACTATAATATCAGCATAAAACATTAACACCAATGCCCCAGGGAAGAATGCTAAGTGACACCTCGTCACATCTATGGGTAACTAGAGGTGATTTTTTCTCCTTTGATTTGCATTACAGATAGCAAATCCACAAAAGATAGCCATGGTTCTCCGTAGACAGATGATTGATGATGTTTCCCACATATTGCTCAGCTCACTCTCACTTGATGACTAAGGTGCTTGTGACCCAAAGGAGGTAACTTGTTTCAATACTTCATATTAAGTGTTAATGCCTTATGTGCTTGTCATTAAAGTAGTGATCAAGCAATAGAGTTGGATAATGGATCATGATGCTCTAAATTTGTGCCTTTTGCCTTGTTTCACCTTGGTGGTTATTATCCCCTCCTAGATAAATGTTGTCACCCTTGGGTAGAGTTGTACTACTGGGGGGCTACAATAGGGGTATCGTGCCCATATCCCAATACATACATAGCATTCTCCATCTTTCCCAATATCCATTATCCTTACTTTGAAGTTGGTAGTCATATATCACACATATAGGTTCATGCTTCATAATCCCATGAGAAGGAGCTTGAATCTAAATGCTCGAAGTCAATGCAGCTCTCTCTCTCTCTCTCTCTCTCTCTCTCTCTCTCTCTATATATATATATATATATATATATATAAGGAAATGGGCAAAGCGCTAAAATCAATATGCAAAGCAAATGAAAGAAAGCAAGAAATGACTAAGAAAAAAACCCAAAGGAAAGCAAAGCATGAGTAATGCCCCCTCACTATGAGGCCATCACCCCAAGTCCTATGCAATGAATGCATATCCCAAAAAAGGACTAAATCAAAGTTAAAAGCCAAAAAAGGTTGAATGAATAAAGAAAAAGGAAAATAGGGGTTTGGAAAGACACAGTGGCAAGGAAAGAGAAACTCATTGCATAAGCACTCCCTCATACAAAGGTGTTCATGTAGATGAAAATATTACATAACCTCACATGACTATGCATGCCACTCATGAAGTTAAACCCCACTCCATACCGTCTATCATCACACATGCTCCTTGATGGGTTTCTTGGGAATTACTTCTCCTGGATACTGGAACATGTAATAGGGGCTAACCATAACCCTTCCATACCTAAACTTGGCAAATGGTGTAAATTCTATGAGTCATTATGAATTTTGAAGATGATGCTTAGTGAGATCTACCTACTGGCATTCACATTTGACATGACTCACTTCTTATGTTGTATTGAACTTGTGTGCATGCCTCCGAATTGATACATTTGATCACATGAGCCCCCTCAGACGATGCACTTTGCATGGCTATTGACTTGGATTGAGCCTTGGTCCTTTAGAGGGTCTACTTGCATACTTTATGGACATCCCACCTACTTTTGAAAGATCATTTCACTTCTTTAGAGGACGTTGGACCTTTGCAGGACATTGCAACCTTGTTGAAATGTCCTAACACCTTTTTGGGGATGACATGGCACTTTTTGACGGGATGTTGGACCTTTTGAGATAATATGTCACTTGAGGATGAAACATTGCACCTCTTGGAGGTAACATTTCATTTTTTGAGCCCCTACACATCATATTGGAGTGAGTCATCCATTCTTGGATATCATTCATGCCACATGTGTGGCCTTTATCATGCATTTATGAGGGGCGATTTGGCATTAGAGCACTTTTACTTCACTTTGGGAGCATTATTGGGGATTTGTGGGTCTTGTTGACCTATCCACTCTTGTATCATGGATTATTTGTTTATTGTGGCCTTATCTCTAGGGTTTGCAAAGAGATACAGGCATATTTTATTTTCTTAGAGCTCTTGCTCGGAAAATATTGTTATTTTAATGAGAAGGGTGCTAGATCTCGTGTAAATAAGAGAAGCACTTCTCATTTGGATCATTGCTACTTGTGAAAAAATACTACTACTTGTCTACTATTTCTCTTCTCTAAAATCACTATGGATGGATAACTAGAGCGACTTCTTGAGGAGATGTCTCATGGATTGTTTTTCAACTTTCGTGGATGCCCTTGACTAGTGTTTTATGGATGAAATGATTTATTGAGTAAGTGGTTTCACTTAATTTTGTTAGATTTTGTTTATGAATGATTTTGAGTGTAGTTGTACTTCTTTAGTGGTGGCAGTGCACTCTCTTGGTTTCTTTCTTGAACAAGTCCCTTCTTCAAGACCCTTGGAAGATGACTAGTGGAGTATCTTTCTTGAACCATCTTGAAGCTTGTAAGGCACTAGGTGCATCTTCTAGGGTTTGTAGTGGACAGCCCTAGATATCACCCTAGATCTACTTACATCCTCTCTAGGGAGTCCTTGGTTGACCCCATATGCCCAAAAAAAATAGTAAGCACTAGTCTTCTCCCATCTAGTCCATCTCAAATTTAAAACTTAAATTTTTATCTTTCTTTTAGAATAAATCAGGGTTTGTTTAGCTTACATTTAATTTTCAGCCATCAAAAACACTAGACATCTACGGTTTTATTGCATATTTTTTACCTAAAATTGCAGGGTTTTCTTGCATGTTTTTGACTGAAAATCATCTGTCTTGGAAAATCATCATAGCTTGTTTGTATTAAAGCAATTTTAGGGCTAGAGGTCTTGGATTTATTAGTTGTTAGATGCTCCTAAATTTTCAGAATTAATAAGTTATTTAAACCCTAGTTTTATGCATTGTTTTAGCCCTATCTTTTACTTGTTTATAATCTGTTTAAGAGGCTGAATTGTATAGCCATTATAACTTGTCTTATGCTGCAATTTACTTATCTTTTATACAAGTTTTATAACAGCCATAAATAATTTTCAGATTTGTAGTGTTTGGGGATCATTTTGCATTGGATAATAACGTGACAAACCCCCTTGAATAGCCTTAACGCACATCAAACTCAAATCTGGAATTTACCTTGAAGTATCCACCTATTCTTTGACTTGTGTATCATAATAAATTGGTGGTGAATTGGGTAGCTACATAGGAGGCCTTAGAATTGATTGTGTCTTGCCTTAGTAGTCCTTGAAGCTACTAGGGAAGCTCCATTGTGTCAGATTTATCCTTCACTAAAATGAGGGAAGTTGTTGCCTAGGTGATAGTGGTGACACTTCTAATGTTGAACTCATTTTGTACCTTGTGAAAGCTTTGCATCAAGGTGCAAGATTGTGTGATAACACCAAGCAAGCACCCAACTGAGGTCAACCAACCACTGAACAAGCTATCTTCAATGTGTAAATCCATCATGAAGCATCTACCATGTGCCAATTCATTTCAGACCATCCAAGGGCTGAACATTCACCATGTACCCCAAATCTCATGAAGCACCTCCAAACATGGTGAAAACACTTTGGGAGTAAACCGAAAGCTAACAAATAGGGTCCATGATCTTAATGGTAAGATCTACCCTCTCCCACCAACCATCATCCAACAATGTATCCTTTCCTTTTCTTGAAACATTTTAATCATGCTCTCTCCAAAAAGAGCAATATTTCAAAATAACAATGGATCCAAGAGCAGTCTTGACCTCCCTCAACATCTTAAGCATGATGAATGAGAAGGAAAACTGAGAATTTGCAATCTTCAATAAAGAAAGGTTTATGTACTCTTTATAGATTCTTAGAGAATTGTTATGGTTTTGTAGAAAATTGAGGATATGGTAGGCATCATCAATTAACTCTCTCATCCATGTCACATCTAAAGCAATATTATTAAGTGTTAAATTAAAAGAATGAACAATGCAAGGTGACATAAATATCTATTGACATTTAGTTTCCACAAGCATGTCAACAACCTTGCAATCATGTGCATTATCTGTGATAATTTGCACACAAGAATTAACACCTATTTCTTCAATGACTTTAATGCACAACTCGCCCATATAATTCATATTCTTGTATTTTCTAAGAGCATCCACCAGTTTCAAGAACATCGGTCTATTCTTTGAACGACACCATGAAATAGATGAGTGGATGGCATGTTGGATCTGTTATCCCCATTTTGTGGATAACTAAGGAGATTATGTCTCGAGGCCCTCAGGTTGCAGTTATGGAGTGTCGAGAGACTACATGACTAGCAGTATCCTTTTGCACAGATGGATACCCTTCTCACCACCACAAATGTCGTAGAGTTTTAGATGGCATCCACCACACCAGCTGGCTTCCGAGAGGCAATGGGCCTTGCTCCATGAAGTACAAGTCAGGTATTATGGTGAGTGTCATTTCAATATTTGAGGCATTTGAGTATGTTGTATCTTAGACTGCTTTAGATTTCATGATATATGCTTGGATATTATGCCTTTTACCCTGCTTCACCTTGGTGGTTGACATTGTGCCCTAGTAAGTGGTCTTCCTTAAGGATGGGTTTGCTACTAGGAACTCCCTTGAAGAGCCATCGCATCGTTCCTGACCATACTTACCACTGTCCATCACTATTACCCCCCATTTCCTTATCTCTTGGGATTTTAGGGTGTATTGACCCAAGAAGGGGTTGTCCCTCATTCTATGGGAAGAAGGGGCTGAAGGCCCAGAGGGATTGATGTTGGGTAAAAGTTAAAATCCTATATATAAACCTTCCAAATGCTTCGCCTAGGGATCCCCCCTAGAAAGCAATAAAACGTGTATCTGTAAGAAAAAGGGGACCCACAAGAGTAATGATTAAGAATACTTAAAAGGTTAGTTGGAGGATAGGAGGTCTCATCACGAGTTGGCCTATCATGTTCATAGATATCTAGTGGTATGACATTACCATCATCTGGTCACCAAGCCAGGGTAATGGCTCTCAGTTGCATGGCTGAGAGAAAGGGGGGTCTCATCACGAGCCAGCCTTCTCATTTCCACTAGGTGTTTGTGAGTGACATTGTCATTATCTTGACACCATGCCAAGGCAGTGGCCTTCAACTTGTCCTTAAATTTTGAAAGAAACAAAGAATGGCAAAACAATGGGCTTGGAAAAAGTGCATTTGCAAACGAAGGTACCACACACCCTCTACAAAGGCATCCATGAATGAGACACTACAACCCCTTGTATGTCATGAACCCCATGCCCATTGAGTCTTGACCCTTAACCACTTCACCCACTTTACATGGCTTAGAGAGGGATCTCTTGGAAACTCTCCCTGACCTAGGGTAAGATCTACCCAATAGGACACCTCGTCAACCCTCCCATATTCAAGCTTGACAAATCGCATAATGTCTTTGAGCACTTAATTGTTTGACATGGTAATCTTTGGTGCACATGCTTAAGTGCCTCATTTATTGATTTGATTTACTTATTATTATGTTATGACTTGAGACCCTTGGAGGGCATGCTTACTTGTCTTTGCAGGACCTAGTTGGTGGACAGTTTTGGAGGAACAAGCCTAGCTTGGAATTCCATGGGGCTTGAAGCCCATAGGTGGATGCCAAGGGCCTGCATGCCGGATGAGAGAGATGAAACCTCGAAGGCCTAGAAGATGACTTGGACGACATAACCTAGCCCCCACATGCCAAACGTTTTGCCTGGGAGAGGCAAAACATCACCTTTAGAGGCATGACGTCACCTAGGGGGCTTAGGGTTTGGTGGTGAGGTTGATATGCATTGGCACAAGGACATTTTGAGGAGGTTGATGATTTGACCATGAAAAAATTGACTTGGATGCTTGACATGTGGCTTTGGGAAGCCTTCCAACACTCCTCCATCCACAACAACTTGCTCCTAGTGCCAAAACATCCCCTAAAGGGGTGACGTCTTTCTAAATTAGCGTTTCCTTTGTGTAAAAGTAGAATTTAAGTGAATTGTTTAATATTATTTTGTAAAAGGGGAAAGATTAGGGTTGTTGACCCCTAGTCTTGTGGTTTACCCTAATATTATGTGGACAAACTATCTTAGTGACATTTTGTATAAATAAGAGATCATAAGATCTCATTTTAACATAACTCTCCCATTTGGAGAAGTATTGGACTGAAATACTCGCTCTCTTTGGCTAGTTCTCTCTCGTGTGCTCTTGTTTATGGCTATTTCTTGGATTATTAGTTGATGGAAGTGATGCGCTAGCCTTGGAAGGCTTCTCTCTAGCTTTTATGGCGGTTTGTCTTAGCTTTTCCTTGAATTGGTAAGCTTTTTCACATTGTGCTACCATTGTTATTCAAGTCAAGGTTAATTTGATAGAGCTAGGTGGGAAGTATAAGGGCATACACCCCCACCATAGTCTCCATCATTTTATGCTTACATGTTATTGGTTTAACAAGGGTTTTCTAAGAGAAGTATAAGGGCATACACCCTCTTAGCTTAAACCCTATCTAGAGATACTTGCCTTGGGGAGTAAGAGGATTTACACCCCCAAGGAGGTAGTACCTCTAGTTCTTTCTTTGCTTAACTCCATTATGTTGGACAACTGAGAGGGGGGGTGAATTAGTTGTCCCCGTGCTTAAACAATTTTATACTTATTTTAAATCCTTTGCAGACACACTTAATGACATTCACAATAGTGCAGGGAAGTAAGCAATAACATATTCAACATCAGTCACACACGTGCTACACAGAGACAGATATTTCCTGAGGAAACCCGTATAGGGTAAAAACCTCTTTTTCTTTATATGATAAGTAATATTTACATTCTTTACATTATCATACATATCAGCACCAACTCATAATGAGGCTGCAACCTCAGTTTTGCAAGCTACTACTTGCTGAGAGCACCCACTCTCTGGTTTCTCTAGCACCAACTAGAAGGAAGCACCAACTCCCTGGTTTCTCTAGCACCAACTAGAGGGAAGCACCAACTCCCTAAGTGTTCCAGCACCAACTGGATGGAAGCACCAACTTCCAATCATACAGGCACCAACCTGTAAAACAGAGAACAACAGTTCTCCCTTGCACCACCCTGCCACCCTGGTTTCTCTAGCTGCAACCAGATGGAAGCTACACCTCCCTGTGTTCAAGCACCCACTTGAAACTCTGAGAACACACAGTCCTCCCTAGCACCTCCCTTCCACCCTTAACTATAAAAATCTTTGCTACTGAACCTTATTACAGTGATATTATATTCAACAATGGCTTACCAGACTTATCACTGTTCTGTTGCATTTCCTTGCTCTGTATGCTTCCTGTTCTTCTGCTCTTTATGCTCTGTATGCCATGTTCACTCAATGAACAATTTTTCTTCTGTGCATTTCAACTGCTGCACTCTAATCCTTCCTCATGCTTGATTCACTCTCAACAGCAACAGCCACCATACCAGCACCATCAACAGCAACGGCAGCAACCCTTCTCTCTTCTTTGTTATGCATTCTTATAGTCTCTGTGCCCCCTGTGCATGGAATACTCGCCATTGCTCTGCATGCTCACACCGCGCCAATCTACTCCACATCTCGAGTGCTCTGCCTCATCATCATCGCGACTCTTCATCTTCTTTGGCGGTTTTTCCCATGCGTTCAGCATCACTGGGTGTTATGCTGAGATTCCTCAGCCTCTCTCAGAGTCGAGACTCTTTGTCTTCTCTTTTACAGTAGAGCTCACTCTCTCTGTTACAGTTACAGGCTCCAACGCTCATCCAGCTGTCAATTGCCTCCGCCAACAGTCTTTGTTCTACTGGCATATCCCTTGAGACTCTTCACCTCCTCTGTCAATCACCTCGAAGTGTCTTTGAGTCCTCTGGTAGAACTCATCACTGGTTTCTGGCAGTTACACTGCGACATGCAATAGTAGCCCTCCGATCTCCTTCAGTTTCATCTGCACCGTTGGATGATTTTCATTAATCTTGTCTTTATTTCACATTTCGGCATTTCGACATTCCTGTGGCCAAGTGTCTTGACACTTCATGTCGCGATCTCCGAAACTCTGAAAACGGAGATTTTTTGCGCTAGCTCCTTCCTCTATATGACCGTGGCCATGACCAAGCGCTTGTCCATAAAGTGTTTTTCGCGACTTTGCATTTCGGCATTTCAGGACTCCTGATGTTGAGAGTCTTTGACTTCTCCATCTCTCGATAACCGAAATCCCGATCTCCAATACATCGAAAAGGGAGTCGGATCAATCGCCCACGATCTCCACGAACCAATGGCTCGGATCATTTCGCGATTTCGCATATCGCGATTTTGACATTCCTGTGGTACTATTTCTTGCCTATCCAAATCGCGATTCGCGAAACTCCGAAATGGAGTCTTTGACATGCTCTGATCTTCTGCCACGCGTCCCTCTTGGATCAACGGTCAAGATTTTATCAAGACTTCGCAACTCCACGAGTTTTCGTTGTGCCTGATCAACGGTCCATATTTGGCCTCGATCCAACGGTTGAGATTATTTCGCAATTTCGCATATCGCGAGTTCGAGAGGTGAAAGGCTGGAGCATTTCATACCTTTGACTTTCCAATCAGCGAAATGTTGATCTGTGTCCACGTGTCCTGCCCGTAGATGGACAGTCCTCCTTCTTTCGGGATTTTGTATACCCGCTTCTCCTTGCACTTTAATGAACATGCAGGTTCTCCCTGATCCAACGATGATCGGATCTTACGCTCAGATCTGACACCTGAGATCTGTCCTCCTCTTCTGTGTGTTCTTCTTGTCTACAATCAGATCTGACGGTTCTCCTTTTTTCGGGAATTTTAAGTGGGATCCAACGATCACTGACGCTTCTCCTCCCGAGCTTAGGCACTGCGATTGACTCTGCGCTAATTTCTCCTGAGCTTACTTTGTTCCTGTTTTTCCATCGATGCTTACTCTGAACTTGTCATCAATGACCTGCCTACAATCCTTTGCACGTTTTCTCTACAGCGTCTTCCAAAAATACTTTTGTTGCCCGTCTCTACCTGTACTCATGCCATCTTTGCTGCTGTACTTGCCATCAATGACAAGCATACGCTGCCTGTTCAATATTTGCCAACACATTAACCCAATTGTTGAAGGCACTAGTCATTTACTTGTTGCGTTGGAGAAATAAATTGTTGCCTTGGTAAACGTGAAATTTTCAAGTTTTAAGATTGTCTCTTTGGGAAAGTGTTCTTTGAGCCTTTGTCTCCCTTGCCTCATTGAGGCGTCCCATTTCAACCATAACTTCTTGCTTCTGTTACAAAACTAACCTACAGCCACTAGGGCTGCAAAAAACTAACTCTCTAACCCCTCATAACTCCTAAACTAACCCTGGGATTTAGCTATAATTTTGCCCTAACTCTCTACTAACCCTAGCGCACTTATTTAGCTAGTTGGGAGTTGTTTTAAGTGGTTGTTTTTTCTGCTGTCAAGCTTGGTTTGCTACAGCCATAAGGCTGATAATATCACTGCAGCAACCTTTTACAACAGCCTTGCTTTTTGTGCTAAGGTTATTGCTTAATCATTGGTGAGTTGAGCTAGCTTTCACTAGCTTTGTCTCTTGTTTATTTGTAATACTACAGCCTTGCTATATTTATTGAGCTGATATATATCATTTATCTTTGCTGCAGTTAGGAACAGAAAGCTTAACTTGCTTGTCCTACTAACATATTACATTATATGCTTGGTTTTCCTTGTGTCTCGGGCAGGTTTTCATACTTGGCAGGTCACTCAATTCATTTGGCAACCCTTGAACCTTTTCAAGACTCTTTCCCAAGCTCTTCATACCATTTAGAATTGACCTCTAGGGACATCCATCCATACTTACTATTTTCCATCTCATTTCCCCCAGAGTCATCGGGATTCCCCCCTTGAGGTGACTATCTCAACTCTAAAGTGACGAGGACACCTGCCTAAGGTGATAGTGGGTAGGTTCCCTCTCAGCTGTCGCCAATTGGTGGTTGGGTCAGGCTTTGCCCAACCTACAACTTGTGCGATAACAGGATCCATCCATCCATTAACAACAACACTAGTACTTGATGAGGTCCATGATGATTTAGTAGATACTAGGAGTTTATCCCCCTTTTTCTTTGACTTAACTAACAATGTGGTTCTAAGCATCCTTGGACTAAGAGGCATAGACCCAAACGAAGCCCATTGAAATGGCAAACAAGACCATGCAACATTAGAAAGGTAGTTGAGATAGAATAAGAACCCAATGGTAAGATCAACCTCCTCTTGCAACCCTCATTGAAAGATCTAGTCCAATGGATCACCATTGGAAGCTTGCCTCTTCTTTGTTGGCCCAAATTCAGTCGCACTTCCACCTTCGTTGCATGGCTTTCTTAAAAATGGAAGAGGATCAACATCTTTGTGTCCTATATGTTGTTGCCACCTTCCCAAGCCAATAGATTCCTCTTTCGTCATATTTTTTCATTGGGTTGTAGACACCCTTGGACATGCTCCAGTTCCTCTATCCCTAAGGGTCAACAAATGGCCCTTAATTCGATCATAGGTTCTCTTGAATTTATCATTGCAAAAATTACATCTCCAAACAACACTTCCTTCCCCAACAAGCTTTCCCTCGAGCCCTTGTTTGCAATGGTGAATATGGAGAATTTACAAATACATGATTCATCCTCGTTGTATGAGGAAGAAGAAGAGTAGGTTCTACCTATAATTGAATATTTTACATCAAATGCACTTCATAAGTTGAAGAAGGACATAGTGTTGCCAAGAAAGGTCCAAGATACTCGAATAATGCAACATGAACTGTGGTACATTGGACTCAGAGGGAAAAGGGCAATACCAAGGAGGGAAAAGTGGTATGAGAGAAGCAAAGTCTTAGAAATGTTTCCTCGTCTCTCATTGATTTCTTTTGGGGACCTGTTAGCACAAATTTCCACCCTCCCATTGAGATGATATAACCTGTTATGATAGCGATAAAAACTTGGCTAATTATAGGAGAAAAGCCCTAAACTGTCACAGGCTAGACCCCTCTCCGTTTGGGCTACTGCTTGGTAGCCTCAGGGGGAAGTCCCTAGGCACCCTTGGTACCTTACTGCTGTCTTTTAAGACTGATTTTCTGCGTGTAAACCCAAAAAACAGCGAGCTGTTCGTCTTGGACAGCATGTTAAAACTGTCCAAAACGATGGGGAAAATATTGCTTTTCACTTGGAGGGATCCTACAGGGTTAGCACAATGAATATAGAAAAGAAATAGAACATAAAACTACTCAAAAGATCAATAAAATCACAATGAATAGTTAAGGAGAAAGACAAATCAAATTGCAAAATTCACAAAATACGGACAAGAAACAAGGTTAGAACACAAACACTCGATTTCTTTATTGATAGGCTTGCAAGAGGATTGGTTGTGCCATAATTAGCAAGTCCACAACCGGTACAATGAACAATTTACTCAAAGAAGAGTCACTAGACTAAGAGAGAGAGAGAGAGAGCAATGAGAAAAAAATGCTATGCTAGCTGCTGCAATATCCGACCTGTTATCCCCGATATCTAGGGATAACTAGGAGATCATGTCTCGAGGCCCACATGGTCCTAGACATGGAGTACCGAGAGCAGGAGTGACCTGAGCATGGTCCTGGAGGACCCATCTTCTTCTTCTCAGCCATTCTGTCCT
>ML791682.1:117157-136741 GCA_009831015.1 Picea engelmannii
CCTACAAACCGTGCAATAACAAGGCCCACTTAGGCTATACATTTAATGCATTGGGCATTTACATAAGGATCATGGGTTGAAGTCAAATAATGAATCATGATGCTTGAAAGTTATGCTTTTTGCCTTGTTTCACCTTGGTGGCCATCATATGTACTCTAGTCAAGTGTTGTCACTCTTGGGGAACAAGGGTACTACTGGGAGCCCTTGATAGGGGTAACGTGCCATTCCTTTCCATACTTTACACTTTCCATCTAGATTCCTTCCGTCGTCCTATCTTTTGGAAGTGGATGTTACATGTATCCCAAAAAGGTTTGTACTTCATTCTCCTATGAGAAGAAGGGACTTGAATGCCCGAGGTTGATGTGTTATATTTTGATAGCTCGGAGGTACTTCTGCATTATTGTGCCTAGGAAGAAGTCCGAGCAAATGTCTCTCTTATGTAACTTTATAAAATGTATTTATAAACTGACTTTATAAAGTGAGTTTATAAAGTTAAGTTGGGGCTTTTATTATTTTAGGGGGAAAAGTGACTATATGATATTTGAGTCACTTAAGTGACTTAAGTCATCTCAATGAGGGAAAAAGTCGCATCCATCTTAGAAAATCAAGGGTCACAGAAGATGAAGGGTCTCGGAAGATGAAAGGTCACCCTAAATGAGTCATTAAAAGCAACCATTGAGAGAAGTGGGGGCACACTTTGAGAAGAGCTTGGAGAGGAATGTGAAGATTCACTCATATTCCGAGACAGACCAAGAGAGTTTGAGCTAGAGGAAAGAGAGCAGCAACAAGAGGGGATTGGCACACATTCCAAGGAGTGGAGGAGGCACACATCCCAAGACATCTTCAGCATTAAAGGATAGTTTGTATAGTACAAATTGAGCAGGTCATACAATTTCTCTAGACATAGAAATCGAGGCAGCCATTTCAACACTGTTTTGGCACGATTTTCTAGGCGCCTAGCTAAGGAAGAATCTGTACAGAAAGGTGCAACAGCAGTGCACGGATTGGGAAAGAAACAGTGTCGAGGAAAGAAACAGTATCGAGGAAAGGGTAACTCAATGTACCAAGCGCTCCCTCTACAAAGGTGCTCATGGATATGAACATTACACGTGGCCTTGCATGCCAATGACACCATGACCATGAAGTAAACCCCATGTCAAACCACTCATTCATACTTACACTTTGATGGGTTTCTTGGGAACTACTCCTCTACTTAGGTGTCGGCACATGTAATAGGGTTCTACGATGGTCCTCCCATACTTAAACTTGGCAAATTGCATAAAGTCATAGGCTAGTGTGAAGTTTGAAGAAAATACCTACTGTGAATTACTTACAAGTTACATGGCTTTTGCATTAGACCATGCCTAACCTTTTATGATTCTAATGAATCTTGTATCCATGATGGTTGGTCTCGCTTGATTCTTTGAGCCCTTGCTTGATGATGATGCACCCCTTGAGATGGTCCTTTGGAGGACATTAATGATGCTTCCCGTGCACTTCATGGAGGACGTTGGAGCCCTAGTTATGAGCGATGGGTTACATGATGACTTAGCATGCCTCTAGGCATCTCTCACCACCTCCTGGACCTAGGACATTGCACTTCTGAGCTAGGACGTTTCATATGGAGCCTAATGTGTCACTTTGAGCCCCAGATGACATCATGTACCCCTTGGGGACGTTGTGGCTTGGATCGATGATGTGGCTCTTGATGATGATGGTACACCTCTTCAGAGAGGTTATGGAGCCCTCCTCCCTCATGACATCATGATTTCCACCTTGGACGTTGCACACTTGAGGATGACGACACACTTGATGATGATTGGACACATGTGTGAGTCGACCTAGTACTTATGATGATGAGTTGGCACCTTTTAATGAGGAGATGTGACCTTCTTAATGAGGAGGCATGTCTTTTGACGATACTTTGCATGTTTTGGGGAGAGACATGACTTTTTGAGCCTTTTGTACCCCATTAGAGGATGACGTCACCATTTTGGAGCTTCCTACACCCACACGTGTGGTTTTTTAAGACGTTTTCATGTTTTAGCATTGTATATTTATTTTGGAGGCATTTTAGGGGTCGACCTAAGACCTATCCACCTTGTATCATGGATTTTTATGTTTTAGGGGCTTCTTAGAGAGGTTAAGTGCTTGGTTTCCTCATACATATAGAGGGATCACTACCTCATTGTAAATCATAGCAACTTGTGGAGGATTATCACTACTTATCACTTCTTTACTTCTCTTTCATTATGGATGAATTATGCGCCTTCTTTGGGAGATGATCCTTTTGATGCTTCTCAAGTTTTATGGATGATTTTCATGGTTAGGATTTCATGGATGAGCTTTGATTTACCCAGTAATTGCTCTTTCTAAATCTTTGTTTGTTTATCTCTTGAATGTATTAAGTGTTAATGTGTTTATCAAAGTGGTGATAGTGCATGTTACCTTGTACTTCTCTTGAATAAAGTTTATCTTGAAACCCTAGGAAGGTTTGTAGTGGACTACCTTCCCTTGTTATCATTGTTTAAAGGTTTTTTAAGGACATAGGGCAAATTTCTAGGGTTTGTAGTGAACTACCCTAGGTATTTTCCATAGGGTTTGGAGTGGACTACCCTTATCCACGATCCATCTTAAGCTTGTCAAGATACATAGAACAATTTCTAGGGTTTGTAGTGGACTACTCTAGCCTTCATTCTATTGGTTAATCCTTAAGGTTTGTAGTGGACTACTTTAGGGTTTACCCAAAGCTCCTTTGTCTCCCAAGAAAGCTCATAATTGACTCCATATGCCCAAGAGGATTGGACGACACTAGTCTTTCTCCCTTGTAGTGATTTTAAACCCTAAATTTCACCTCTCCTTTGTTGTCTTAGGGTTAGTTTAGGGTTTGCTGCAATTTTTCTTCAATTTTCAGCCATCTTCTAGCTTGATGTCTATGTCTAGGATTTATTGGCATCTTTCACCTTAAAAGTGCATCTTGCCATCATTTATTGCTTTGCTGATTTGGTTTTCAGCCCTCTAGGGCTTGACGTCTTGCATTCTTAGAGCTGTCATATCCATCTATCATTTCAGCAAGAATTTGTTTACTAAACCTTAGTTTAGTGATTTTCAGCCCTAATTTTGTTGCATGTTTAACTTGTTTAAAGGGTTGTTTGTTTCTGCTGTTGTAACTTGATATATTGCTGAAGTAATCATCTTTAATACAAGTTTTATAACAGCCATAGCTTTTCTCTTGATTTGTAGTGTTTGGGGCATCTCTTTGACTTATTTTGACTTGGTAAACATCAATAATTGTTCAAGATACTTCACATATACAAATCTGGAAATTGCTTCATTTAACCACCTTGTACTTACCTTGATTACCTTGATTTAGTGGTGGTGTGTTTGAGTAACCAATATAGGAGGCTGTAGACTTGATCCAATCTTGCTATAGGATTCCTTGAGGTTGTTAGGGAAGCCTCCCTTCTGTAGGATTCATCCTTCACCAAAATGAGGGAAGTGATTCCTAAGGTGACAGTGACAATACTTCCAATGTTGCACTTGTCTTGCCCCTTGTGAAAGTCTTTGCACAAAGGTGCTAGATCTTGTGATAACAATGACCATAATGATTAAGCAAGTTTTCGGTTGCATCTCATCAATATCTATGAAACCAAACAAGCAACCCAATTGTCCAAGGCTCAATAGTGATGAAAATCACTAGGGTAGTGAAGAAATTCACTGGGACGACMSTGCGCAAAAATAAGGGGTAACATGGTCAAAAAAAAATCGTGTCTCGGGGCTTGATTTGGAAACTTTGYCACCAACATAATGAGAAAGAATAATTATGTAGAAGAGCCAAGAATTCAGCAAAGGTAGAGGGGCAAATAGGTAAGCAAGTACTAAAGCCACCTGTTTCGAAGGATCCAACACCCTCATTTAACTAAYATACAACCTTCAAGAGGATAGTCAATGTCCCCATTTKCCAAGCAAAGGATAATCCTGAAACGATGGAGTTCTCAATGGGAGATATRTAGATAGAAGATTCTAAATCAAGGAGCAYGTGAGAAATTGAACCATTAGATGCAATTGTTTTTTAAGGACCCAGGTTCCCTAGCCCAAGGGAAAACATACGTTGAGAGAATCAAGCCTTGTCTTTTGGAGAACAATAGCATTCCAACAGTATGCATAGTACAAGCAAAGGCAGTACTAGTGGGAAGCAGAATGAAGGGACCATAATCGAGACAATTAGTCGAACAATTGTACTTGTACCCTGGTTCATTGAACAATTGAATGATGTGCAATATGATAGTGAAAGTGTCAATTTGAATCTTTTGCATTTGACTTTTAGGGCTCAAACTTGAAAAGGTTAACTTATAGAAGAAAGCAAGGCAAAAAGACAAAAAAGGTGTTACAAACGGCTAAAGAATTCATCTCCAATATCAACAATGCACATCCACTAGCTATTTGCAAAAGTATCCACTGCAAAGATAAGAAAGACACATATCAATATTTTAGCTAGGGATAAAAAGATTGTCAACCTAAAAAACAAACCATAGTACAAAGCGTTCGGGCCTAAGGTGAGATGCCATTGATCAAGAAGGCTACCTCATTGATAGATAAGCTCATAAGATTGGTGAATAAATATTTTGACACACTAATCAGTTTCCATACATTCTAAGCTACAGTGATGGAATTCAATCGACAAATCGAGGGGAGATTGGACGAGATCAGCCAGTAGCAATCACAACTCATGCGATGCATCCAATGGAAAGAATAGTGTGCACTACTTCCCACCCACACACATGCTTCCGACCTATTCGAGATAGGCAAACGTCATGCGCATATGGATTTTGAAGATGCTCGTGTTAAAAGTGCACAAGTTGAAGTTATCAACATTATGAGCGTGATTTCAAACATGTCAAACACGCAAGTCATGAGAAATATGTTAATTGCCCTACATAATTATTCCAAAGAAGCAAACACCTCATTCAATCAGTTCAAAGCATTGAATTAAAAAAATTCGCTACCAACGCAATCCAATGCATTGATGAAATAGTAATTGAGGATCATGTAGTCTTTCCCACTGAGCAAGTGGGAATGCTTAATAATGTACTTATTGAGATGTCGGATAAAAGAGTCAATGTATTTATTAGGTCAGCAAGACTTAAAACGAAGATGGAAGATTTGTCATTTCCACGTGAAAAGTTGTTTATTAAAATTTTCACCCAACTTAGTAATTACACATCAAGTTTGATGAACTTGATTATTAATTAATTCGTAATTTTGAGTCACAATCTAGAAATTGGAAAGTCCAGTGAAAATGAAGAGTCTATAGTAGTCAAAAGTTGAGAAATTGGAAGATCATGAGCTTCAAGCTAAACTTATAAATAGAACCTTTTCTTTCAAGCAAGGGGGTTCTCTTTTGGACATTGTAAGATATCTCTATATGTTAATAAAGATAAGATCATTAGCTAGTGTGATTATACTCTTGCATAATTTTGATTGGTTATGGAATATTTTATCATTTCCTAGTTCTTTTGATACTTGTGGGCCTGATTATTTTAAGTTGTGGACTATTCTCTTGTTAGTGATGTTTATTTTTACTTAGCTTATGCTTGCTAACCACTAATATGAAGCATGGTGTTTCTAGGTAGCATGTGCACTAGTCTCTATTGCTCGAATTCTATGACAGTGCTGATATTTTAATTGGTGGACTATTCTCCAATCACATTTTCCCTAATACTATATGTTAAATCACATTTCAACCTAGTTGCTAACTAGTTTTGTGGCAGGGAATTGATCTTAGCAGTGAGATCGTTTTGTTTTAGGAGTTCAATTTAGATTCATTTATGATAACAACAGTGGATTATTTTCTCTGTTATCAACTACATCTCCATACCTTGTTCTTTGCTCCTCCAGTTATGATTTAGTTGGGTACATTTTACATATTGCAGTCTCTTATATTTCATTCCTCGCATTCACCCGTCCTCATATATATATTTGCACTTACATTCGTTAGTTAAATGAGTTTAGATAAACTAAAGAGCATTAAAAGAAGATCTTACCTTGCATGCCACAGTCATGCCATAACTGGAAGTCTTGCAATTCAACGGAGAAAGGTCTAATCAGGCCCTTTCAGCAAGTAATCCTGTGTGGTTGATGAGGGTCATTTACACGCATAGCAAGTAGCTCAAATGATGAGTTTTAATGGATCACAAAATTGTACAATGTTTGGTCTTGTAGGGTTTCCTATCAATTGAGAGCATTGTATGGCTAAGAATTTATCAAGGCTTGTCATATGAGTTCAAATTTGTCAAGGCTGAAATTACAAATGACATGTGCCTATAGTGTATGAGGAGGCCAAAGACAACTAAGCATTTATTCTGGGAGTACCATTTTGCTAAGTTGTGTTGGAATTGTGTCTATCATAGATTCAATTTACTCATACATAGTTCATCATTTGGAGAACCACTCTTCTTGGAAATGGAGTACATTAGTTTTGAGCCATTACATTGCTCTATGGTAATGTGTCAAAATCGTGACTTTATATACTTTGGGGTGTAAATGTGTCTTAAAGGGTGTGCATGGATTTGTTGATTCATTTAGGAATATTATTTTTTATGTCTAGTCTACTAAAGTCGGGGCAAAGGACTATTTGCTACAAAAAGATGTTAAGGAATGCTTTGCCAAGTCTCAGTCTTACTTGGTTATTGCTTTGGTGGCGGTGAGTTGAGTGAGTTTCTCTTTGTATCTACATTTTTCGTCAAGTTGTAGCTTACTAGTTGGGATGGGGTGCCAGGTCAAACTTCAACATGTGTAGAACCCTTGTTTGTATGTGTGAAGGAAGGTGTTTGATCTCCTGAAATTGGTTTCCCTTGGTCATCAAAGGGGTTTAACACATGTCCAACAAACCAAATTGTTTTAAGTGGACATTTATAGGATACTTTATCCTTTTAAGAAGTATTTTTCAAAAAATAAATGTTAGACCCAATATCACGACATTAATGACGTAGGTTCAAGCTCAACCCCTCAACAATCATGGAGCCCTAGAAATATAAATTGTCTAAATTTGACCAGTTTCATATACAACAATAATTTAAATATATAAATTATTAAAAAATGTCAAACACAAAGGTTAACTCAATTGGTAAATGCTCTTGTGCTCAGTCCATGAAGGTATTGGAATCAAGTCTCATCAGGTCCTTTGGGGTTATCAGCTGCATATACAACAAACAGTTGATCCATCTTCCATCCGAAAATTCTGGAAAAGAAGAGGGATAATTCCACAAATACTTACATGGTACCAGCACGCCATTTTTCAATAACTGTGTGTGAGAGTGGAGTAAGATTATTTCATAGGAAAAAAATGTTAATAACACAAATATCCTCTAGTCGTTAAGAATAACAGTTCCCACTGGAAAGTCAGGTCATTTTAATTGCTTTAGTAGTTAAGAACAACAGTTCCCACCTGAAAGTCGGATCATTTAAAGTGTTTTTGTACTTCTTCCAATTTTACTGCAAACTTAAGTGTTCCTTTGAAATATTACGAATCATTTTTCAATTTTCTTCGTTTCTTCCCAACTAAAATGAGATTTGAATATACTTTGTAGTGTATTTTTTTGGATATTGCAAAAATTATGATGATCAATAATAATAATAATTTAATTTAAGGTTACACTCTAGTTTGAAGCAAATTGATATATAAGACCTTGTATTTGTAAAATAATAAATCTTTCAGCTTAGCAATTTGACTATTTAGTTTTTGACCATGTACATATATTATGCCCTTAGCAATTTGACTATTTAGTTTTTAACCATGTACATATATTATGCCCTTTGATTCAAACATAACTTCATATTTTATGACCATTAGATTCGAACATGTAACCTGCAAGAAATAAGGAAGAACATATTTTATGACCATTAGATTCGAATATGTGACCTCCAAGAAAGAAATACGGAAGAAACCACTAGATTCAAACCTATCTTATAACCACTAGATTCGAACATGTGACCTTCAAAGAAGAAATATAAAAAAAAAAAGCAATACAAATTATTGGAACCTTAACCTCCAAGGAAATGCGGGTTATTAACCATTGAACTTCTCCTCTGGTTCCGACGCTACATTATAGTGACTTCAAAAGTCTTAAAAAAGAAAGGTAAGATGCTTCATTCACCTCCTCCGTGGAGCTTTTACAGTGCATGATCTCTCCTTTATCTTTATCCATTGTAATGCACGCCGAAGATGCTGGAGGAGGAGCTGCAATGCAGCACTGTCTTTTCTCGGAAGAATAACTGAATGAATCGTCATCGCTGTCTCCGTAATCTGCAAGATGTTCCTGCGAGAAACAAATGTAAGAACAAGCTCCAACCATTATAGCGCAGACAATAAGCTGCCGCTAAAGAAGAATGGAATTTTACCATAAATAGACAAATGCAGATAAATGCAGAGTGTTTCAAAATAAAAGCTGTGCCTCCAGAGTCTGGACTGCTCCGAGCTGCAGCACTTTGATAACTCGGACCGGGCAGAAGCGGTTTCTTTATAGAAACTGCTGTGTTTGTGGAAAGTTGCTTAAATGTTGTCCATTCTTTCAAAGGACACCGTGAAATTCACTTTCCCTGCATGGCAAGAAAACCGTCCGTCAAGACTCGAACCTCTGACGTCCGGCTGCCTCCGTTTCGCTACAATGCAGTTCGACTCCAGCCGGACTTTGGAATCTTTGCCGTGAAATGCAGCTCAGGAGGCATAAATAAGACAGAGGCGCACGGCCCCTAATTGCGACCGTATACATACATACCTTCGCCTGTTTGCAGGACGTACATACGGTGCTCGCTCGTGTGTATTTTATGTTTCGGCCGTATTCTGTTTGCACGACGTACATACGGTCGCTCGCTCGTGTGTACGTTATTTCTCTCCCCAGCTCACTCGTGTGTATTTTATTTTCTTAGCGGCATGCATGCAAGCAATTGAGAAAGAAGAGACACAACACTCTCAACAAAGAAAGAAGGAAAATGAAAAAGATTACATTAAAAATAGGGAAGAGTGATATATTTTAATATATAAATTCAAATGAGTAATATATTATAATAAGTTTGTGTTTTGGATTATATATATATATATATATATATATATTCAAGATGTATATATGATTGCTAGCTGTTGTGTATTTTATGTTCCAGCTGTATGCATTTCTTTAAAAAAGAATAAAAAGAAAATTAGAAAAAATCAAAAAGTTGAAGAGTGGTTTTTCTTAATATATAAATTTAAATAAAATTGAGTAATACACTTTAAAAAGTTTGTGTTTGTATTGAATATATACATATATGCTTATATTTACATACTATATTTATATATGGTGGCTTGTTTGTGTGTACTTAATGTTTCTCACTATATGCATGAACTTAGACAAAGAGAGAAAAAAACAAAAAAATCTATATTAAGAAAAATGGTATTTCTTAATATATAAATATAAATACCCTTCTATTTAGTGGTTGGGAAGAGAACAGCCTCGGGGTCCCCCTGGGCTTAGACGACATGTCGTCTCCACCAACCACCACGACCACGTGCCCCTCCACCTTCCCCCACATCATACTGTGGTTTCTGCATAACTCCTTCACCCACACTCTACTCTATTCGACCTTCAAGCAGTCCCCTCACCACACTTCGTCGATTCCTGGGCTACAGCTCGCATGTACTTCCCCAGGCGCAAACATTATGGCTCTGGCCATCACTGCCATGAGTTGTCATAACTCCATCTCGACCGGCCCTCTCCCGGTGATTATTACCTCTCAGATGGCGATGTGTATTTAACCCTACCACCCTCTGCTATAGTCCAGTCTCTCTGTGGAATTCTCTCTGCACCTTAGGATCTCTCTGTGCAACTCCCCCCGCACCCTACCCTGCATTTCTTTGACCTCTGGCCCCATTTTCGCCACCCTTAACCTCGTCAATTTCCCTCTCCCATCCTCCATTATGGCACGCAATGGAAGGCATTGACACGGACGAGGTCGAGGAAGCTCTTCCTCGACCCATCAACAAACTAGTTCATGACTACTCGTCGCAGCTGAGCATGTTGCAGAGGATTACCGAGAGCACACCCCTCAAAACATCCAAGTTGATATCGACCTGGTGGAGGCCGATGTTCAAGTTCTTCGAGGTTTTGTAACAGAGGATGAAATTCAGCAGAAGTCAACTCATGGATCCTGGATACTGGGGGGGTTCGGGCCAAGGAGTCCCAATACTTCTGAACCATTGAACTCTATTGGCACGTGAAGTTGATCTTGGGTCGGACGTTGGTTGATGAAGGAGGAAAAGGAAGAGCTTGCCCTCCAACTGGATGAAATTCAAGCACAGGGGACACTTTTGGACACCAAGCTCAACCTCTTAGGCAAGGAGCTTGCTAGTATGAACCTGAAAACAATCATCGTGTCTGCTCCTCATATGCACCATGAGGTTGGGCCTTCTCACTCATAACTAGCATGTTTATTTTCATTTTGTCAATTTTGTTCCAGTTTTTTGGACAAGGGCATAGGACCCATCATAGTCATTTCTTAGATAAACAATCTCATCATCAGCTTCTCAGGCACAATATATGTTTTAACTGCAGTAGCAATTGGTTTTCCAACCTTTCTAGACAATTCTCTTATGGAAAAAATAGACAAATTTATACATTGTTGCTCTGGTTTCCCAAGTAGGCCAACGACATATTTTTTGTAAATCTTTCTCTAATAATATAATTTGCTCGGAATTACTTATAATATATATATATATATATATATATATATATATATATATATATATATATATATATATATATATATATATATATATATATATAAAATAAATACTATTCATTATATATATATTATTAAGAATTTATATTAAAAATAAAATATTCAAATACTATATATATTAAAAATATATATATATATATCTAATAAAATAAATAAAATATTCAAATACTCTTTCTTATATATAAAATGAAATAAATAAATAAAATAACTTATTATTAATTAACACTTAAGCTTTTACAATACAAATTTATTTTGCATTACAAATACATCTTCACCTCTGTGAGGATGAATTAGTAATATTAAAAATCTTTTAATTACTTTTTTTAAATACAAAAATTTAAAAGAATAAAATTAAACATTTGAAAATTGCATAAATTTATGGTCAACCTATTAACTAATATGAAAGTCAATGCAAAGTGATTGCTATGTCAACCTATTAACTAATATGAAAGTCAATGCAAAGTGATTGCTATATATTGCCTAGGAGGCAATATAATAATGAATAATAAAACATATAAAAGAGATTTCAAGTGGTTTGTTGAAAATGTTTATATTTATTTTTTATATTTTAAATAATGTATTTTTTATATCTTAAATAATGAAATAAAATGAAATTGACTATTAGATTTAGGAGTATATAATAAATAAAAAATTAAATGAGTAAGTAAATAAGTAATTTCATTAACCTATATTTAGTTTTAGTAACAATTGATTTTAAAATAAACAAAAATATTTATCACACATTTCATAATATGTTGATGGAGAAAATAAAGTTCATATATTTAGTTTTGGTAACAAAATGTTGATTTTAAAATAAACAATAATATCTACTACACATTATATGTTGATAGAGAAAATAAAGTTCATTATTTTATTTTATTTTTGGCAAGGGGTTCCTCTTGATATGTAGCATACATATATGTGAATAACGGTATATATATATATATATATATAAGCCTCTAACTTTTATATGTTGATAGAGAAAATAAAGTTCATTATTTATTTTTAATTTTTTTTGGCAAGGGGTTTATGTAGCATACATATATGTGAATAACGAAATATATATATATAATGATAAGCCTCTAACTTTTGATGGTGAAAATAAAACTTGCACTTTTTATGATGAAAATAAAAACTAATTTGTATGTGATAACATTAATAATAACGTAGTTTATGAGAAAGCGGTTTCTTTTTAAAACCAAGTGTACTTTATAGATGCTTTAGGAATCTCCTCCATAATCACTTTGTTTTTCCAACGAGAAATTAACTCGATTTATATTAGAGATATAAATCATTTACATCACAAGCAGCCATTACAATTCGTCCCGGAGACCCAGCCGGATTTGACCTCAAGACCTCCTCCCAACACTTGGAAAAAGGTACTTGTCATTACCATAATCACTTTGTTGATGTCTATTTCAAATATTGTAGGATTAAGAATGAAGATGTAGGATAGTGGAAGGTTGTAAAAGAGTTGTAACCCTCCGCAAACCAAGAATGTCGGTAGTGTTGCTTGACTAGATGTATAGAACATTGAGGTAAAGTTGGTTCACTAGATGTATAAAACATGGAATTGAAATAGAATGACACTTTTGTTTACAAAGAAAAAAAATGACTAAATTTAGGAGTACATAACAACTTTTTTGAAAACTAAGAAAATTCTAAAAAAAATAATGGTTTTCTTCAAAATATGAGGATCTTTAAATAGACAATAATATTTATCATGGATCTCATAATAGGTCAAATGAAAGCATTGTAATGTTATTTTGATATGAACTCCTTTTATATATAAAAGCATTGTAATGTTATTAGTCCCTGTCCGAAGGCTTGGGACTATAGCAATGAGTTCATGATTGATTTGACATTAAGTTATGATTGACTTTAAAAAAAAATTGAAATTCTAATGTTTAATTTTAGGAAGTTTCAATTCATATATTTTAAAATAAATAAAAAATATATTTGTTACAATTTTATTGGCTGATAACTTTGAAGTGTTATTGTCAACGTCACTTCTTCCAATACTTTAATTAATGTTTATTTCACTTCTTCCAACTGCCCCCTTAACTCAATTACTCACTGTCCTTGTTACTTCCACTTGCTCTGCATTGAGTTACGCTCCATGACACGTAGAGTTGGCAAGTAATATGAACCCAATGGGGGAATCGTTATGTCTGTTGAATGCTTCCACGTGTATTTTTCCAAAGGTTGTATTATTTGGTGCATATTGTCGGTTGGGCCAAGTATTAATGTGGAATGAATTATTTTATTCTATTAACATATTTTGTTAAAACATTTATGAAAAGTGATAATTAGCCATGTTACTAAATATTAATATATTATAAAATGAATATTAAATTTGGTAATTGAGTTTAATGTGGGGTTTTGAGATTATTTTCAAAGTAAAGGTTGTTTAGAATTTACTTATAGATATTTTGTAAATTTGAGTTTAATAAGAGGTTTTGGGATTATTTTTAATTAATTTGATTATAAATATTTTGTAAGTTTTTATTTTTTTACTATATATTTGTTAATGGATTTTAATCATTTTAATTTAAATAAACTAAATTAAGCTATTTTGAGTAGTTTCAAATAATAGAGACAATAATGCATGTCATTGTAACAATTGAAGCATGTAAATTTATTTCTATAAACAAAATTAAGATTTTTTTTCAAAAAAAAAAATAATAATTTCAAACAACCCCATAAAAATGCATACTAGCAACTATCTTAATGCATACTAGCAACTATCATGAAATTTTAAAAGAAATGGGTAGCCAACATTTTATCTATATGCTAAAAGGTTTAAGTAATGCAATATTGTATNTTGGGCCAAGTATTAATGTGGAATGAATTATTTTATTCTATTAACATATTTTGTTAAAACATTTATGAAAAGTGATAATTAGCCATGTTACTAAATATTAATATATTATAAAATGAATATTAAATTTGGTAATTGAGTTTAATGTGGGGTTTTGAGATTATTTTCAAAGTAAAGGTTGTTTAGAATTTACTTATAGATATTTTGTAAATTTGAGTTTAATAAGAGGTTTTGGGATTATTTTTAATTAATTTGATTATAAATATTTTGTAAGTTTTTATTTTTTTACTATATATTTGTTAATGGATTTTAATCATTTTAATTTAAATAAACTAAATTAAGCTATTTTGAGTAGTTTCAAATAATAGAGACAATAATGCATGTCATTGTAACAATTGAAGCATGTAAATTTATTTCTATAAACAAAATTAAGATTTTTTTTCAAAAAAAAAAATAATAATTTCAAACAACCCCATAAAAATGCATACTAGCAACTATCTTAATGCATACTAGCAACTATCATGAAATTTTAAAAGAAATGGGTAGCCAACATTTTATCTATATGCTAAAAGGTTTAAGTAATGCAATATTGTATTAGAATATATGTTAAAATATAATGTAGGTAATGTAGTTTGTATTATCTAGATTTAAATTGTAATTTGTTATTTTAAGAAAATGAGGTAAAAACTTAAATTCTAAGAGTCAATATTTTTACACACTAAAATTTTAATAATTTTATACTTACTAAAAAAAAATTTATCATTCAATTTCAATAGGTTTACATTTATTAATTTATTTTATTTTATTTCTCACTATAATTTTATTTAAATTTACATTTCATTATTTGTAAGCATTTAAATCATATTTTATAATACAAGAAACATTGAAATGTTTTATATTTTTCAATTATTACAAATACAACTAATAATATAAAAAATATTAAAATGTTTTATCTTTTTTTATTTAGTTTTATTATATAATTTAATCTTATTTTAGTTTTAAATCATTATTTTATCAATTTTCAAATCTAATTAATAATATAAAAAAACATTAAAAAGTTTTACCTTTTTTATTTAGTTTTACAATTTATATAATTTAATCTTATTTAGTTTTAAATCATTATTATTATGAATTTTCAAATCCACCAAAGACAGGACTAAGTTGCCTTGCAACACTTGTTTTGATATGGGCTCCTTTTATGTGTGTGTGGTGTCCAACTTTTGGTGTCCAACTTTTGAATAAACCATACACTATCTAGAATGAAAGTGAATGCAATAAAAGTTGATCTCTAAGTTACATCCAAAGGATGATAAAATTATCTTCAATCTACATATAAGTAGAGTGAATCTCCTCAAATGTATTATGTGAATCTCTTTCATAATCATGTCAATGATACCTCTTTCAACTACTTTGTGATTGAGAATAAAGATATTGGATAGTGAAAAGTTGTTAATTTGATGTGAAACAACCTTTTTATGATAAAAAGACGATAAACTTCAAATTCTATAAATGTAATAGTCCAAGGGATTGACTCTTGTGTTTAGAGAGTATGTGAATAATGAATCTTTCAACACAAATATGGTTGAATTTGTGATCAATAAACACTCAACTATAAATCATTAAATACTTAGTATATTGAATTTACATCGTTGGATTTAATTAGATTCGAAAATGTAAAACTTAATATATAAAACATTAAATATTATGTAGAGAGGTGATTATAGCTCACCTTTAAATTTGGTTGGCACACTTCCATATTAACATATTACATTTTGATGATTTAACACTCAACAATACAATAATATATGTCATAATTTAACTATAAACACTCAACTATGAATCATTAAATACTTAGTATATTGGATTTACATCGTTAGATTTAATTAGATTTGAAAATGTAAAACCTAATATACAAAACATTAAATATTATGTAAAGAGGTGCTTATAGTTGACCTTTAAATTTGATTGCACACTTCCATATTAACATATTACATTTTGATGATTTAACACACAATAATACATGTCATAATTTAACTATAAAAAAATTGTAATAAGATAAAAGTAAATCATCCTTAATTTAAAAACATTAATAAACACTTTTTAATATAGCTAATTTATTATTTTTTCACACCCACCCATATGACATTTATTAAAACAACATTTACATCTCATTTAAATAAAAAAACATAATACAACAATATTAAATTTTTATGTAGTCCGAAGGTAAACACATCATAAAAAAAAAAAAATTCATCAGTGGTACAATGAAAAATAATGTTATTATACCTGTCGTGGCATGGTATATAGCGATTGCATATTAATCCGGGTATTAACTAAAAATTTGGGAGGTTTTTTAAAGAAAAAGATTACAAACAGAGTTTTTTTATTTTTTTAAATTATGTAAAAGTATTTTACAGTGATCTAATTGGTTAATAAAATCAATGTCTTATTGTTGAAACAGAGTCGGATCATAAATGTAAACATAACTTGCTAATGAGGAGGAGGAGGTGGCGGATCATAAAAGATTAGAAGATCGAGGTGATACAGGCTGCCAACTGGTTTGTTGTTTTTAATTGTCGACTTAAGATGGGGTCCAACCGACATTTAATAATAGGGGGTGGGGAGACTGTAATACAAGGAAAGAATACATGGCAAGGAGGTTTCTCATGAAATGTGCAAATATTATTGGAACTTATTATGTTAGTTCTGTGTATAGAATCCTAATTCCCGGAACTTTGGTCACACCCTGATTCCTGACTGGAACCCAGGTTGAAGATGTATTACGTTGACACCTTATAGAAGAGTAAAAATAATTTTTAATTATAAAAAAATTAATATAGCTGGGTTTTTTTAAGTTAATCAAAGTCAACCAAATATTAATAAATCCTAATCATATTAACCAAAAAGTAAATAAATAACACCATCGTTTACAAGTCCTCGCGAGCACTCCTCTTATGGAGACTCTAAATTAAGTGAGCTTTGTCTATTTTTATAAAGGACTTTTAAGAATTTTTTAAAGGGCATCAGACCTATCCCAATCATTGAAATGATAAGTTTTTTTGAGAACTTTATGATGCAGGAGCACCCAACTCATCCATTGTAGAGTCGACGAAGCCTGGGGTGATGCGGGCTGTTGGAACCTTCGCAAGCACTCGCATGATCTGACGACTCACGTTAATTACGGGTGGATGTTAGCCTGGGGTGATGTCACCTCATTTTTTGCCCGCGACTCCTTTCATTCATCGATTTCTTCCACCGTCGTCCAACGGTCGTCACCTCCCTTGGGTTGTTTTTCATTTTTGGGGGATGGGATTGTCCAAGTTCAACCATCTTTTGTCAAGTATACATGTTGCTATGCAGGAATTTAGAGCAACTTGGTCATACAAAAGAGAATCGATTCCTGCATATTGATCGTCATGGAATGGATTCATGTAATCACCCAAATATTCATAAACATTAACACCAAAAACAAATTAAATTTCAAGAACCCCAATAACCTCATTGGTCAATAACCTCTTATTCTCTTTTGCATTACCAAATTACTTTGACTTCCTGCATAGCGGCGTATATGCTGCCATGCAACCTTGTTAAAAATTGGGAATTGGTCGTGTTATATTGTTTTTATAAAAAGGCTTAAGATTTATTCAAAACAATGCGTGGTAACATAGAGGATAATGCATATGTAAAGGGGCATGTTGGTGTAGCATAAATTTTAAATATACATATTTCAAACTTTATATACAAACTTTTTTACATGGAATGGAAATAAAGAATAAAAATATATTATATTAGCATATTTTAATAGGGATGTTGAAGGAATTTAAGGGATGTTTTTATATTAATATTATTAATAATTGGGTGGCAAGAGCGGACGGGGTTATATTTAGCCTTGGAGGAAAGATCAAGCTCATGTATTCTTGGAATATTGGACATGCCACCAACAATCAGGAAGAAGCATACACTCTCTACCAAGGATTGCAGCTAGCAAAGGCTAGTGGCATCTAATCTATTACTCTCATTGGCGACTCGAAAATCACTATTAACCATGCAAGGTTGAAATATCTCCCTTCTGATAGTCACCTCGGGGATATATTTCAGAGAATTCACCTAGAAATTCAATCATTCCAAAGTGTGGAGCCACTACCCACTCTCAGAAAAAATAACAAAGAAACAGACCAACAAGCAAATTTGGTAATCTATGACAATATAGGGATATTAAGAGTCAATGGAAGGGCATCCACTCAATACATTCCATGATCACTCTAATCCACCATAACATTTTTCAAAGTACTTGGACTTCTATGAACCTAATCTCTCTCGGGTCTGTGCCACTAGTTGCCATTAGAAACTCCCATGTGGAGCATTCATGCTCACTCTCTCCCTTCGCGCATGCAAACAATTATCATTAGTACTTTTTCCACCCCCCACAATCGTGTGGAAAATCCATCCATGTCAAACCTTCATTAGTTCACAGGGACTGCCATTACTCCTAGTGGCTATACCATTCTCTTCGTTGTCCGGAGCAAGCGTCACCTCCATATGTTATGACCTCACATACTTAGCATGTCGCCCCGTGCTCTCCCTTGCTCTAGTTCATGAATTCGTGTGGATGGCTCATTCTCATCATGTAAACAATGGATTGTACCTATGATCATTCATGGTGGTAGATCTACCATTCTGTGAGTTGTATTGCCTTAGCCCCCTCTCTTTTAATTCATAAGTATTTCACAAGTTTGGATTCGGTAGCTCCAATGTTTATGTCTCCTTTCTTCGTTGTGTTCTACGCACATAGGTTGTCTTCTAGCCTCTCTTCTCTAGTGTTCAAGTTGATAGCAAGAGGTGAAATTGGCAGCTCAAGGAGACGCAAGTAAAATATGGAGGAAGATCAGAGTGAACTTCTCTCCACAGTCCAAACTTTGCAAATTCAAGTCAATGGCTTATCAACACAAGTTCTCACCATTCTAGAAATTATTGTTCAACATGGGTAGGTTTAACAACAAATTCAAGATGAATGTGCAGCCTTGACGTCGTAGATTGAGGAGCTCTGCCTTTGCCCCAACATCACCATGCCTTCTAGGACTGCAATAAAAAATTCAAAAGGGGCTTCGTCACCGGGAAACGTCAATCCCCTCCCTAATTTAAATATCCCTCCCACATAATTCAGGGACACAGCCTCAGGCGGTCAAGACTCTCCCAAATCTCCTTAATTAGATGTTGTGTTTTTGTGTATTCATCGTATGTGTTTTTAACGGACTTTGCCCTGTGAATTATTTTGTAGCAAAGCTTCTTCTAAGGCTTAGAGCTTATCAGTCTAATAATTCATTTTGTGCTCGGACTATAGCTACGGGGGACTTGAACTCATGAATTTCGAACTATATATACATCTTCTACGTGTCCACACGCAGTTTTTATTAATAAAATTTCCTGAGTTTTTTTTTTATGAAAAAACAAATATTATAATAAGAATCATAAAGATATTGCAATTAAAACTATTTTATTTGAAAATTGGTGATGATTCCACCTCTTTTTTTTTTCCCTACTTAATTTTCTTTCCCCATGTATTTTGAAAAGTGTACATCATGAAAATCTAAATCATACTTTAAACATTAAAACTAAAACTACTATATTAATGAAACACACACACATAAATTATTTTCAATATATTTTGAAAGATGTGTGCGTTAAAGTATATTTGAACATAGAATTCACTTTTAATAATTAGGATTTATGATTATCATATCAATGAAACATATAAATATATTTGGCTTGATTTAATAAACTTATCTTTAATAAGTTTATTAAAGATAGGGGTCGCCATCAATAAATTTTTTATAAAAGGATATGCAGTATAAAGTATGTTCAAGGATGAAATCATCTCACAACATTATAATTGTATATATATCTTCCATAATTTTATGATGTCGTTGAAAATAGGGACAATGATAAGGACGGTTAATTCCATATTGTGTACAATAAAGTTGTGTGTTTGA
>ML791682.1:146385-207985 GCA_009831015.1 Picea engelmannii
TGAAATGGTAATAAAAATAAGAAATTGTCAGGATGTACTCAAGAACATGTAACTATATTTTTCATTAAGTATTTCTATTTGGTGTAATTTAACAAGTACCATTGTAGTGGTTAGGTCTCCGCCATAATGTCTTTTGAAATTAGTGTAATCAGAGTAAGTATAATAAACTATCAAGCATAATAAAATATTGTTGTTAAAATTAATTTTTTAATAATAGTATTGTAAATGTTTTTATCAACTTCGGAAATGTAAATATGGAATTACAAATATTTTATTCTAATGGACTTTTATGATATTGGTGTTTGTATTAAATGCAATAAAATACTATTATTAAAATCATTTTTAACAAATGATATTATAAATGTTTTATTATATTTTAGGATTTAGTTATTAATGTTATGAAATTGTGAATATGGAATTATAGTCATTTTATATTAATAAATTATGTAAATTAATGAAAACACTCTTGTTCTTCGCAAATTATGACTACAGAAAAATAACATAAAACTTAAATGCACGAGATCTTTGACGAGACTATTTCTATTGTTTTAGTAGCAAGCCTACACTTAGGGTTTTAATCTTATTATGTTTTAATGTGGTTTAAGTGTGCCTTTTTGTTAGCATGAAACTAAGACTATTTGAATTGTGTTGTATTTTGGACATGTCAGATCTTAGTTTTATTGTGAACTATGTTAAAGATGATACTTGGATGTACTCGAAATTGTATTGATAAGACTTCACCATATTTTTTACAGATTGAATCCTAATAGTTACTTTTTAAAAACATATCCCTATATATAATTAAGACATATCCATTTGGGAATATTATGTTTATGTGTGTTTATTATGTGGTCTTGTCTGTATCTATTGTGTCCATCATTGTTCTCTATTTCATTCACTCTATAGTGTCCATCATTGTTCTCTACTTGATTCACTAACTCCTTTTTGTTAATTAGTACAATTACCTTCAAAGTTGTCATACACATTGGGTTTCTTGCTTTTCTAGGCCTTCTACAATTGTAGTGGAGATAATCTAGTGGTTGGAATGTTAAAGTTTGTATCTCCCTATGAGCTTAGATGACATATATCCTTTATGTTATTTTCTAGGAGAGCCACGATCCCATGATTTCAAGATGCAATAATTAGAAAATAAGGATTTAAAATACTTCCTTTACCATGTAGTCATTACTTGCAACTCCACAATGGCACATTGTACACTCTATTTTCCCATAGTAATCTGCAAACGTGAAAGCCTAGCTAGGATCGAAACATCTAGTTCAAATAAAAAAAGGGTCCTTTTAAGTGGGGAGAATAATGATTACCATCATGCGTGGTAGTCTTTTTGCAGAGCATACACAACTAAAATGTGATGTAAGCTACACCTATTTATAGGAGTCATATGCCTAGAGTGAAAATCCTTATGCAAATAGGATTTTGTCTCTTTAAGCCAATTGTGGGATAAATATGCCCATGAATGGAATTCTTTAGAGAAATTGTGAAGCCTCTCCTCCTATGATAAAGTTGGTAGATGACTAATGGATTCCAAAGATTAGCTTGCTAACTACTAACCCCAACCTTAGATAATAGGCATGGAAACATTCCTCATCTATGTAGAGACCATGTAAGGACAGTTTGTACAAAGCCTTCTCTAATCAGACAATCACCCACATATACATATAAAAAAGTTGCCTCTGAAACTCAAGTTGGTGCATAAATTCGAGCAGACAATGATAGAGGCATCTTTGTTTATCATACAAAATTTAAATGTCTAAATATTTGAATCCCTTCGATGACATCTAAATTGAAACTTCAAATAGGGCAATAGTGTTCCTATAAGGAACAAACTGAGATAGGTCGTTAAGACAAAATCTGGAATCTGTGAGTGACCAAAATCAAATACGACTTTATATATGCCTCCATCTAATCAGTAGACACATTGTGCCACATGTTTAATGTTTCCATTTTATTTATTTTGGCACCTGTTTAATGTTTCCATTTTATTTATTTTGTCGATGGCTCTATAAGATGGTGCTCATTCCTAGGTATGAGTAATAACATATGCTTGTTATTCCTTGCAACATATTTGTTTATGAAAAATAGATAAGGAAATGTTGGGTCATTTGGTGTAGGTTATATGCAATTTCTATTAAGATGTGCCAAATAATCACTTATTTAGTTGTTTGTGTGCATTCATTTCAAAATTGCGATGAATTTTTCATCTGTTTGGCGCATTGTAGTATGCAATTCATAGCATTTTATATTATCTTTCCAAAATTCATGTGTTATTGTTTGCATGTTCATTATAGGTTGTTAAAAAATCGAAGAGTCTTGTATGGGTTGTCCTTGATAAAGATCACCACAAAATATCATATCAATGTTTCCAAAGTATTTGGTTTGTACATTTTTTATTTTTCTTAGTTGATTGTCAATGGAATATAAGAATCGACTTCTAATCAAAGAAGCTTCGTCTATGGAAACAAGTTGTAGTTCCTGGTAAAACTTTGATAATGTGTCTAACATTTCTTTGCTAAGTGGAAGAAAATGCGACTTGTTGAAAGGAATTAGCAATGTAGAGTGGATTGTTGTTCCACCTATATTATATGCCGCCTTACCTGTATATGCCTGTATCAATCCCTTAGGTTTCAAAGGGTCATTTGTATTGTATGCATCATTGATTTGAATAAGCCTTTGGAATATCACCTTTGTTGTAAATGTTTTGCATGTTGTTGCTCCACCTGTAAGGAACAAGTAAAATGGTGTGTGCATGCCACTGCATTTTTGTGAATGCAATGTATTTGGAAATTGCTTGTTGTGCTCTATTTGACATTATTGTAATTATGTAATACTCTTCATTTTCTAGGAAAAATGGGTGGGTTTTTACTTGAAAGCCAAGGTTAATGAATTTGTTCATTTTGGATTCTCGAGGAGATTGCAAGTTTGTTGCTAAATCATATTCTTCAGAATGGATTTTAGTTGTCTCTTCTTTTGTCATTGTACCATCAATATCCATGGGGATATTATCTAGTTTTTCAATTGCATTTTCAAGGTCACCCCATGTTGGATTGATATTGTATGTAAATTTAGCTTCATTGGTTTGTATTGTACTTTCGTAGAAGGTATATGTGACTTGCCATGTCGGTAAGTTATGTTTCAATGGATTCACATCTTCTTCAAATGGAACATATAACAACAGTTTCTCTCTACAAAAAATTTCATAGTCAACGTGTCTATTGTATTTAACAAATCGTATTACATTTGGTTTTTTCCTTTTTGATATGTGTGTGCCATTTTTATTGTACTCAGATACAAATTCTACAAGGCAAATATGCTTAATAGCATGTGAACGTTCAATGTAGTAATCAATAATAGAATTGCACATAACATCTTCTAAATTGTTAAGTTTTTGTTTTAACAATGATGGTGGTTTAAGCATACATGTATGTTCATCAACTGGGATGTGTTTATAAAGATACACCCTTGAAATGCAATTAAGTGGAAGAGAGAGTGCAATATGAACTATTTGTTGAGCCAACATTTGTTGAAGATTAAATAATGTAAGTCCAAGTGTACGTATCATTTGCATAGCATCAATGTTACTTTTTTCATGTTCTTTGTGTATTCTTCGAAATGCATTTGTCATAGTTTTGTCAACTTTGGTCATGTATGAAGTGAAATACGATGATGCAACATAAGCATTGAGCACATATTGTGCATCTGTATTTGCATCCCATAAATTTTGCATGTCCTTTGCAAAACTATTGTTTGAAATATGTAAAGGTTTTCGTTCTAGGAAAATTATTGGTTGCTTTATAGTACATTGTATTAATTGTATGTATTCATCTTCTGTCAGTTCGATTTCCATCAAGAAGTCTTCAAAGTTTGTTAAACAATCATGATTTTTTTCTTCTAGAAATGTTAACAAAGACTTTGACTTCTCATTGAGTGCTTTGTCAACTAAATTAATTGGTTCACAGACTCTTTTCCATTTCATTGGAAACATAGGGAAATTATATATACAATGTGAATTCTTCCACTTCTTACAACTTCTTGTATGGTAATGCTTATACATTTTGGCAAGATCTGTATCCAAATGATCTGTGTTATAAGTTATGTATTTGTCCAGAAACTTTTCAATTTCTGAGTTGCTATTCCTTCCATATATTGGAGCATCTTCTATCCATGTTCGTGTTCACTTCCCCTATTTTGGAACTCTATTACAAAGTAATAGTCTGATACTTTTCCAAAGAATGTTTCATCATGACATATCAATTGTTTTATAGTATTGATTATGTGTCTATAGTAACGACTACATGTGACTGGGTCTTTTCTTACGAGCTAATCAATTTCGTCATCTTCTAATGTTTCAATGTGATTTCCTTTTTTTCTATTCTTATACAACTCAGTTAATGTTGTCACCAATGGATTCCATCGATGCTATGCACTTGTAAATGTGATGAAAAAATTTGGAGGCCCCAATTGTTGTATCATTGCAAATATATTTTTCTTCATATGTTGCAGGTAAGCAAAAGAAATGTGAATGTTCTTGAAATCTATGTATCCAATATCATATTTTAGTAATTTTTCTAAGTTTGGTTTGTATTTAACATCTCTTGCTAATACATTTCTTCCTCTTAACTGTCCTTTTCTTATTTGTATCCATATGAGAGAGAGTACTTTGTCAATTATTATTCTTACTGTTTTGAAAAACAAATTTGTTGTGTGATACGAGAATTCACCACTTGCATGTAACAACTCCCATTGCACTATTTTTTGATAGCTAAATTTCTTTGTAATGTCATCATCATGTGGATTTCCATAGAATAACGTTGGAAAGTTCATTTCTTCTGCATATCTATCCTTGAAAATCTCAAGTGGATGTTTCCCTTCAGCTAGTGCAAGTTCAATGATCTTGTCTTGCAAATCATGGATGCATTGTGATTATGTGAATCCATGTATTAGCATCTTTGTAGGTCTTTCACTTTCTAATTCATTATCTATATCACTTTCATAATTGGTATTTGCAGTTTACATGGATTTATCAGTGTCTTGTTCTAGAACATGGTTCTGATCCTTATTTATAGAAATGTTTTCATCCTTATATAAAGTTCTAGAACATACTTCTTTCAATGCTTTGATGACAATGTGTACGCGTACTTTTCGTGTCTAATATGAATTCTTGTATTGCAGTCACCTTTTCAATGCAACTGCAATTATTGTTATTTCATTCATAAAATGTGGCAATACTTTTTGCACAATATCCATATGGACAAGTATATTGATAATTGATCTAGTCAAGTACATTTGGGATTGTTTATAACCCCATTGTCTAATTTGTGCAAATGCAATTCTCAATGATACGAGTCTCTCTTCAAGTTCTGAAAGTGTACTTGTAACAACTAACGACACGTTACATCTTATTTGCTCAGATGTCACAAACTTTGGTAATTTTCCATTTTGAAGTGCTCTTTTGCAAGCAACACATATCTTTTTACTTGAAAACGATTTGTCATTTGATGCCAGGCTTAGATACTCTTTTTCAAAGTCACGGGTGAGACACTTAATGGTCTTTGCAAAATGCAATTCTTCACAAATTTCACATTTGTTCTTAGTATGTCTTGAATTTGTTCCCTATAAATTTGCTTTACATCTTTATTTTTTGCATGGACATATTTGGTAGTTGACCGTTCTTTTTTGTTTCCATTAATACACGTTATCTCTTTCAATCTATGATATGTCATTTTTGTACTTTGATTAGGAGATGTTTTTGCATTGAAAAAATATGTGCAATGTGCATCTACATGTCTATCTGTGCCATGTTCAATAGAGAATGTGTCAATGCTTTTGTTTTTTGCTTGTACCACTTTTTTTAATTTGTGATAAGTGATCTTACGCTTTTTATTTGGGCATGTTCTTGCTTGATGGCAGTTCATCTCAAATTTGTCATCACTATTTGTCAATGTCAATGTCTTCTTACTATGGACATGGTGTATATGTTGATGGTCTTATATTACATGTTCAGGGAGAAATATGCATTTGCTTCTACTTTTTGCACTTGGAATTTCAATAACCATAGGATAATCAATTCTGTGTTTTTTGTTTGGCCTTATTGTAGGATGATCACAATATGCAATGCATTTTTGTTCGTACCATTCTTTTAGTAACAATTCATAGTGAATGTGCGATGCATTTGTTTCAAATGACATTACATCAAATGTTATATTACAGTTTGAATTGGTAGAATAAAAGTTGACAATGCTATTAGTAAGACTAGACCATACTTGGATATTTACTTTGAATATAATTGATATCCATTGCAAACAAAATGGTCCACCCTCTACCTTCCCCTTTTCATAGGGCATTGCCATATTTATGAGATACCTTTGCCAATTCCCAACCATTGTCATATTCTATATGGTATCGACAACTAGTAGTTGTTGTTCAAGCAATGTAATGCATTTTGATCGCCACTCATAATTGCATTGCTAAATATTGTAAAGTATAAAGTCTTAAAGAATGTACATCAAAGACAATCGCTATCAGATAACAAATTGCGCTAAAAAGAGTATCCTCGCAATTAGATGTACTAGTTGTTGCTATGTTCAATCCACGACGATGCATATCGTGCATAATACATTTCCAATGGTATTCAATATCTTTTCACATCAGCGATAAGTAAATATTAGTTTCTTCAAAATTGCACCTGAACATTGTTTTGCAAATCAATGATTCATAATGACCACTAACAAGATTTGCATCATGAAACAAAATGTAATATTGTTCTATATTTGTATCTCTATTAAATAACAAATATCTTGCTTTCTTTGTTAGGGACCAAATTCCAATTAATATGTTTAACCACTTGGCTAGCCATCATATGAAAAATGTATCTCCCCATAGGCCTCTCTTAGTTTCATTCAAATTTGTGGATGAAAAAAACTGCATTTTGTGAAGATATGTGTCAACATCATGAATTCCATGCAATTGGTACAAAAAATCAGATGCTAGTTCATATTGATATGACTATAGTGCCTCTACATCACCATTGTTTAAACAAAATAAGAAATTATCTATTAATCCATTTTGCAATTCAATCAATGAATAACGAAAGTGCAATAGGACTTGAAATGCATCAAATGAGCAATCTCATGGAGTATATGAGAATGCATGTAATCTAAAAATACCATTGTTATTCAACACATGGTTGATGATATTATGTATGATGCAATGCTCTTTCATTTGGTAGCTTTCAACGCCTATTCTTTTTGCCATTTTTGTAATTTATGGTACTCAAATTATTCCCAGGTTAAGTTTATGGCATTATCTAACTAGGAATAAAAAAGGACAATACACTTTCAAAGGTACATACCTTGATTTTTGTTTCCCTTAACTTTGACTCTTCTTTGTTACTATGGCTTGCTCCTGCAAAGAAAAATAATAATCATTTTTTAAGTTCATTTAATACATACAATGAGTTAAACAATATTGAATTCCAATCATGGAAATCATAATTGCAAACCTAGAGAAGGACAATATGATGTTAAGACAACATATTGAGCTCTTATGGAATTTCCAAGCCTTTAGATTGTAAAAGTTATATACAATCTTTATGGAAAAATACTTTTCATCAAGACATATGCAATGCCCAAACAATAAGAATAATATTGCATATACTTTCAAGAGTTGTGTGTGATTATAGAGGGATGAGGCTAACTCAAGAAAAACACTTCGATATGAATTGCATTATTACAAATAGTGGATTCCATTGGTCAATTGAAGTATTGTATGAAAACATCGTGGACTAATTTTTGGAAAAAAAAAGGTGCCCATCCAAATCAAATTCTATATTGTTCCCAACACTTATTACAGAAACATATTAATTGGTTGTATGTTTCCACATATATCAACTTTTGGAAAAAATCGAAAACAAATTTTTATAAAAAAATTACTTTCACATATACAACAATCACACAAAATATATTAATATGTTAAATGTTTTCACATATATCATGTTTTTACAAAAATTGAAAAACCATTCTTAATATATAAAAAAATTCCACCCTAATTTAAATTTTTGGCATGGTGAAACCGTATTTATGAAAACCTATCCAAATTATGACATATTAGTTAAAATTTTGAATGAATAAATGACCTAACAAAAGAAGGAGAAATTTGCTACATGTGTTCAATGGGTTGGATGGTTCATAGTCAATGAGATCCATAAAAGTGGAATTAAACAAAGGTTCAAACAGATAGACAATATAATATCAGTCCTAAATATTATATTAGGGACAAATACAAAAAGAAAATTAAAAACATATGTGCCAAAATAGGACGTCTAAGATATTATTGCACTCAAAAAAATGCTTAAAATTTGACCAAATTGAGAATGACATATGGAGCAAGTGTAAATACAACTAGCTTAGATAAAAGCAATTCCACTTAAAATAATAAAGAAATAATTGGCAATTAAATAAATGAACACAAGTTTTGGACAATTGGTTTGGACAGTTGGTTGTCATTGATGTCAACCCTTGGAAAGTGATCTTGGAGATTGATGTCAACCCTTATAGATTGTTGTCAACACTTGGAGAGGTCCAGATATGTTGGATAGTTGATTGGCATTTGTATGATCGAGATTGATGGTGAGTTAGTTGGGTGCATTTGATGTAGTCTACATATATCCTAGAGGTGTGGTTACGAGACCCGAAGTTGATTACTGAATATGGACATGAAGGACAGTGAAATTGTAGGTAAGACTATCGTAGATGGATAGTACACATAGTCTCATTTCCTGTGATATGTAAAACACCACATGGTTCCTCACGGTTAGGGAGATATGGCTTTGTGACGTTGGAAACCCCGAAGAAAGGTCAAGAAGCCCCTAGTTGGTTACAAGTATTTAATGAAAGGGTAAAGTGGTTGTAACAAGAAGTTTCAAGAAGCCCTAAAGTTAAGGAAAGAGGTCCTAAAGTTAAGGAAAAAGGTTACTTAGAAAAAGTCTAAATACACCTCAAGAAGTCGTTCATAAGCACATGATTTATACACACAAGTTCATTGAATATCTATATAAGTGATCAAGTGATTATTATATGAGGTAACCAAGGATATCTAAGGCATTTTTCAGAGGGAAGATGAAGTAAAGAAGGTCGAAATTGCAAGGGAGGATGAAGTCTTGTGAGGATGTGTTCTAAGGTATGTTATTTACAAGTCATCTTACCATTTTTGTCATAACTCTTTTTTATAGAATGATTCAGATAGTGAAACCTGAAGGATATTGATAAGACATATCAAGGTAATTATGGTAGAAATTTTAGCTTCCGGGTCATTGTATTTTGGGAGATACACTCCGTGGAAGATAGGGTTTTTGGCTAGTCCTGGAACTAGTCTCAAACATGTGTTCCAGGTAAAAAGGTCATAAATTATTTATAGAAGATCCAAATTCAGTGAGACCAAATGAATTGGATAGAGTACATTTTGTAGTATGATTTGTGTGATTTTCAAATCCATATATGAATTATTCCGCGTGTGGCATGCTCTACAAGTTTGCTCTCTAGAATAAGATAAAATTCAACAAGGTTTGTCATTTTTTCTATAACTCCTTTTTTGGGAGGTTCCAAGTAGTGAAACCTGGAGGAATTGCAGAGAAGATATTAAATAATATTGTGTACAATTTTCATACCTTTATTCATTACAAGTACAAAGTTATGCTTATTGAAAGTTAGTGTTTGTGACTAATCCAAAAACTAGTCTCGTGAGACTAAGGTAAAGTTTGATGAAGATGCTATTCTCTTGTTGCTGAAGTTGAGGAAGGTTTGTAGGTCTATGATCACATACACCAGGTCTGTTACATAGTTACAGGTATGTTTATATGGATGTTTTGAGGGGTACATGTTGATGTTGTTATGGTGTATGGCATGATTGAGACATATCATGAGTGATATGATATATGGTTGAGGCACATGGTTTAAGGTACATGATTGGTGATTAAGGGATTTTTTCATTGTGATCTTGGGTCAGAATCACAACAGAGCAAGACTAATTGAAAGAGACAACAATCTCCCCTCAATGATAAACACACATAAGCTAAAGAAAATAACTACTTAAACTAGGAGAAAGTAGGGATAGAGAGGAGAAAAGAAAGTGCACCTTTTTCTCCCGTCTGATGTCGATCCCCGCTTCAATTCGTCGAAGAGCTCCTGATATTCTCTTGGAACCATCCTGTAATATAGATACAAAACAAGGGCTACAATGAAAGTGGTTATGCAATAAAAAACATGTGTATGTCATACGTCATATTCAAAGTAAGCACAAAGAGAAACATACATTGAAGACAAAATCTGAGGGGAAACAAACTCTTTATTATCAACAAGTGGAAAAGTTAAGTTACAACCTTGTCAACCTTAGGCGTCATCTTGAAGCCAATTGTTTGGGTTCCTCCAAGAATCCTCAAGCATTAAATCAACTGATGTGATCTTCCTTCAATGACTTAGATAGGGATAAAGAGACACCCTATAGCCACATAAAATGAAAAAGATGTGTTGGAAAAGGAGTTTCCAGACTAGAGGGGATGTTGCTCAGAGAATTATAAGGAAGGGAGGCTTGCTAGATGCTGGCAGCATAACTTTGCATAAAGGGATTGACCTCTCCCTAGCCCTGCATGGTTGTTTTATATCTTCCCAAAGAGGTTTGGGGAGTTCCATTATGTACGGGAAAGGGTTGTTGGGAAACGAGCCCAACCGAAAAACCCACCCAAAAACACATAATTATTTTATTTTTCACAAATTTTGAGGGAATCCGCAGGTTGCAGTGTGGAAAGTCGTGGATGTCTGCATGTTGCACTAGGAAAACCTGTAGATATGCTCTTAGGGCATGTTTTTTCAATGATTTTTGAGAGGTCTTTTGGGGAAAAGTCTAGCAAGCAATGGGAAAGGGTTGGACCATGGCACAAATGCATAGGTGTGACACTTTCTGCTATAACAGATCCCCCCTAATGTGTGAGGTCAGAAGGGAAAAATGATGGCCGAAATACATTATGAACTCTAAGAGGTGAGGATGCATTGAAGTATCCATGGAGGTTCCCAAACAATTGATCCAAAAACAATAACCGTCAACATAGATCAAGCAAAAGTTTTGTTTCCCAAGTCAGGCATACCCATGCTTAGGAGTGATGTAAGCATGGCCGCCAAAGCAAGTATACTGCATATCCATGGCATTTGTAAAATATAGCTATAGTCCATGGCCACAAATAGTACACAGTGGATCCATGTCAAAGTAGATAATAGCCATGAATAGATACACAGTGGAGCTATGTATCAAAACCAATAACAGAGGATAACTTGGACCAAAGAAACAAACAAGATGATCCTCTATGAGTACCAGTCTATATGAGTCGGGAATGAGCACAAAAGATGTGGCACTTGTACTTCGCTCGAAGTCTTCACAATGATCCTTCATGGTACAAGTATACACTATGCGAATAGATGAGTCAAAGTCGAACATAGTGAGACACCGTTTGATTACCGATCATTGAGGTATAACATTAACAAATGCGAGACAACCCACCGATAATGATAATGGGAGTCAAGTTACCATGGTACTATCTAACAAGTGTGAATGAATGAGATGGCATCAAACACCTGGTAGAAACTATTGAGCATGGGACATTGAGGTATTCCCACTGTCAATAGTGAGGGAACCTGCCACTGAAGATTGCAAGCCCCAAGGTACCAAACATAACTCTAGATCCCTCTCCCAGAGTAAGATGTGTCAAATTCGATCGGAGGGAACTCGTTGGAAGGGAGGCATTAAATCATCCTCCATCATCCAAAATGAGGTGTGGAGGAAGGCCAAATATTTGGAAGAGATCAAACTATGAGACTGATACTCGTGATGATGAGACTGACTTGGGAAGGCCAACTTTCAAGGTCAAAGGCTGATTGTAGAATGATCGGCACAGGTTGAAAACTTTCCCTTGAACACAAGCACAACACATTATGTGACTCGGGCAACATGAATATAAGTTGGAATACATTTGTGACGTAGGAGGCATCAACAAATTCTCCATATAGTTGGAAGAATAACCAATCAGGGGAGAAAAAACTCAAAACGAGAAAAAGTCTCCTAAAGCCATACGGAACCCAAAATGATGAGACACCAACTCAAGATTGTGCTTTGTTCAAGGGCGACAAGAGTGTTTCCAATAAAAGAGATACATGGTTTCCCATTCTTTTTTATTTTTTTGTCCTTTTCATGTGATAAAAGCATGAAAAAGAATAAAATAATGATATCATACAATGGAAGGAATAAGTGTCGCGAGAAAGCAAACTAGTTGCATAGCACAAGGAACATACCTATGCTCAATGCAAGGAAGCATATGCAGGATAAGGACACTTGGGGGATGTTTCCTCTTGTTATAAGGTATCGAGTCACAAGGGCATAAATTGTAAGGCTCAGAACTGATAGGAATGCATAGGTGATTGGTTCAACGTTAGCATGTTAAAGCCGACATTAGGCCTAAAAGCACGAGCAATCAACATGCATATGTAGTTACGATTCAACTTTGGGAAGTGAACCTTCCATGATGGTATTTTTCATAAGTTTAGTCTCCAGGGTCTGAAAAGGAATAAAAACATACCAAGGAGAACTCTTCTGGTCACTATGGGGCTATAGTATCCCTTTTTTGTACATAGTCCAGTCGGTCCGGAGTTAAAATTATATCGAAAGGAGTTCACGAGTGTGACTAAGACAACTGTTGGGTATGTGTTATATTCTTCGCACAATTAGTTTAAGTGTCTGTTACGTTGCGTCGGGCGCAACGCCTCGATAATTTTTTTGCCTTGTTTTTTGTGTCGCCTCGATTTTTGTGTCCATTGTTGGGCGGTTTTTTGGCACATGGTTTTTGCTGATGGTTTTCTATTTCCGGTTAAGGAATTAGGGTTGTTGACTAATCCAGGTCATTGGGTTAGGGTTTTAGATGTCGTTGGCTCCTATATGTATATTGTATTGTAAACATTGTATCACTATGAATGAATATAAAATATGTTGGTTTTCCCGGTTTTGGTTTCTAGGGGAAAAATCTATGTTTAATATGTGTATTTTCCATTGTATATTTTATGTTCTTTTATTGAAAATCTGTTTGTAGTAAAATATTGTACAGGGTTAAAATCTACATTTGGTATTAGATCTTTGTTGGCTTTAGCGAGACGCCTTTGTGGTCAAGGGTTTGGATCGGAACTGTGATAAGCCTTGTTACAGTGTGAGATCTGTGGTATTGATTTTTCAGGTCAAAAGAAATGGCAAGGAGTTTGAAAATGGTGATTGAGAAGTTTAGTGGACAAAGTTTTGAGCTATGGAAGCTCAAGATGGAAGATCTGTTGGTGGACAAAGATGAGTGGATCGTGGTGGATCCAGGTACTGCACCTACAAGAACTTCAACAAATGACTGTAAAAAGTTGGATCAAAAGGCGAAGAGCATAATCCGACTGTGTCTCTCAGATTCAGTATTACTGAATGTCTTAGAGGAGGCTACAACCAAAGATTTATGGGATAAGTTGGGAAGTTGTATCAGTCTAAGTCCCTAGTAAATAAACTTTTCTTGAGAAAGAAGTTGTATAACCCGAGGATGAGAGATGGAGACTTAGTGGCAGATCATTTGAATGCCTTCAATATTATGGTAAGTCAGTTACTATTTGTTGAGATTAAAATTTGAGATGAAGATAAGTGTATCAGTTTACTGTGCTCTTTACCAAACTCGTGGGATAGTCTGGTTGTGGCCATAGTTAGTAATACAAATGCCTTGAAGTTTGATGAAGTGGTCTCATCCTTGTTGTCGGAGGAGATGAGACAGAAGAATATGGAAGGACAGAGCAAAGATGCATTATTTTCAAGAGGATGCTCCCAGGAAATAAATAGATCTAAGTCCTCAAGTGGGAGATCTAAGTCTAAGGGAAGATCTAAATCTCCCATAAAGTTTGTAAAGGTATGCTGGAGATGTGGAAAAGAAGGGTACTACAAGAAGCAGTGTAGATCCAAAGTTGAGAAAAAGAAGGGATCTGAAGAATCTCCTTCTACAAAAGAAAATACCTCCAAGGAAGTAGGAGGGGATGTTTACTTGGCTTCTTCAAGCACACATGCTGATCATGAGGCATGGTTGGTTGAATCAGGTGCATCCTTTCATATGACTCCCCACAAGGAGTGGTTCTGTGAATATGAAAGGTATGATGGAGGTAATGTTTTCCTAGGTGATGACTTGGCAACCTGAATCATAGGTCGAGGAAAAGTCAAGTTGAGGCTCATAGATGGAAGGATTAGAACACTACCTGGTGTTCTGCACATCCCAGGATTGGCCAGAAATTTGATTTATGTAAGCAAAATGGACGATGTAGGGGTAAAAATGATATTTGAAAAGGAAACCTACAGGATAGTTCAAGGAGCAATGGTGTTGTTGAAGGGATTTCGGTTTGGAACTCTGTATAAGCTGCAAGGAAGCACTATTAGTGATGGGTGTAATAGTTCCATTGTTCCTGATATTGGAGTTGAAGACGAAAGAACTCCTACATTCTCTGGAGAAAAGGTTATGCTGTGGCATCAAAGACTGAGGCATATTAGAGAGAAGGGTCTTCGACTACTACACGGTAAAGGTATGGTTGAAGGTATGTCTAACTACTCTCTAGATTTTGATTTCTGTGAACATTGTGTATATGGGAAGAAGAATCGGGTAAGATTCCCCTCTGGTGCAGCGAGATAAGAAGGAATTTTACAGTTAGTTCATAGTGATGTGTTTGGACCTGTGTTGGTTCCATCATTGGGAAAATCAATGTACTATGTCTCATTTATAGATGAATTCTCGAGGAATACTTGGATATATTTCCTCGGGAATAAATATGAACTCTTTGAGAGGTTTAAAGAGTTTAAGGCTCTTGTTGAGAATCAAACAGAGAAAATAATTAAGGTGTTGAGGACAGATAATGGTGGATATTTATGCGGGAATGAATTTGAAGAATTCTGTAAGAAGTGAGGTATAGAAAGGTAGAAGACTACTCTATATACACCTAAACACAATGGAGTTGCAGAAAGGATGAGCAAGACGTTGATGGAAAAAGCAAGGTGCATGCTCGATGGTGCTAGGTTAGGGAAAGAATTATGGGTAGAGGCAGCGGGTACTGCATGTGACCTGGTCAACAGATCACCCTCATCAATGTTGGATGACAAGACTCCACGAGAGGTATGGACTGGTAAGAAACCTTCTCTCACACATCTCAAGGTATTTGGTTGTGAGGCTAATGTTCGTGTTGCAAAGGAATACAAGAGTAAGCTAGATAATAAGGCTGAAAAATGTATCTTTATTGGGTATAAAGATGGTCTCAAAGGTTATAAGATTTGGAACCTAGAAACTAAGAAGGTTGTGTATAGCCGAGATGTGGTATTTGGAGAAATAAAGGATGTTGTTAAACATGAAGCCCTACCAAGTAAGGAAGAACCAGAGAAAATAGAGTTTGATTTAAAGGATGATGAATTAGACTCTACAGAAGAACATGAATAAGAAGAAGAAGATCCTCATACTCCAGTAATGAGGAGATTGGTTCGAGAAAGAAGGCTATAAGAAAGGTATACTCCATCTAATTTCCGTTCAAATTTTGCTTTGTCTATTACTGATGATTATCCTATAACTGTCAGGGAGGCAGTGGATTCAAAGGATGGAAATCTCTGGAAAAAGTCCATGGATAAAGAAATGGAAGCCTTGGATAAGAATGAGGCTTGGGATCTAGTGGAGTTGCCTACTGGAAGAAAGACCATTGGAAACAAATGGGTATTTAAAAAGAATTTGAATGCATAAGGGAAAGTGGAGAAACACAAAGCTCGGTTGGTAGCAAAGGGTTATTCCCGGGTCGAGGGAATATATTTTGGTGAGATTTTTTCTCCTGTTGCCAATTTAACTTCTATAATATTTTTGCTGCATTTGATTTTTAAGTAGAAAAAATGGATGCGAAGACAACATTCCTACATGGGGATTTGGAAGAAGAAATCTATATGAAGTAGCCAAAAGGCTTTGTTGTGAAGGGAAAGAATGAGCTGGTATGCAAGCTAAAAAAGTCCTTGTATGGTTTAAAACAATCACCAAGGAAGTGGTATAAAAAATTTGATACTTATATGTTGGGACTTGGCTTCACAAGAAGCAAAGAGGATCACTGTGTGTATTTTAAATTAATTGGTGATCATTTGATTTATTTGGTATTGTATGTGGATGACATGTTGCTGATAGAAAACAACAAGGAGATTATCCATGATGTGAAAACTCAGTTGTCCTCTAAATTTGACATGAAGGATCTTGGTGCTTCAAATTTCATTTTGGGCATGGAAATTAAAAGAGATCGAAAAAAGAGGAAACTCTGGTTAAATCAAAGAAAATATGTTGAGACAATATTGTAGAGGTTTAATATGCAGGAATGTAAACCGGTCAAGGTCCCTATTCCTGTTGGTGTAAAGTTATATGCGGATCAGTGTCCCAAGACATAGGAAGAGGAGGAAGACATGTCTTGTGTTCCCTATGCTAGTGTAGTTGGCAGTTTGATGTATGCAATGGTCTGTACTAGACTAGACATTGCACATGCAGTGGGATTTTTGAGCAGGTATATGTCAAAACCAGGGAAGGAGCATTGGACAACAATAAAAATGGTTTTTAGGTATTTGTGTGGCACCGCTAGCTATGGATTATGCTAAAAAGGAAGAACATGATTGGACAGAGTGTTGGACATGCATGGCTTTGTGGATGCAGATTGGGCTGGAGATCTGGATTGTAGGAGATCTACAAGCGGGTATGTGTTTAACTTGTTTGGAGGAGCAATCAATTAGATGAACAAAAGATAGGTTGTAGTGCCACTGTCAACTACAAAAGTTGAATACAGGGCAACCACTCATGCAAGTAAGGAAGCGGTATGGTTACAAATATTGTGTTCAGGTATTGGGTTGGTACACTAAGCTGCAAGGATAGATTGTGACAGTCAGAGTGCAATTTTTCTGGTGAAGAACTTGGTTTATCATTCAAAGACAAATCATATTGATATTCAATATCACTTTGTGAGAGACATGGTTGAAGAAAATAAAGTGTCGTTGATGAAGGTGGACACCTTGAAAAATGTTGCAGATTCATTAACAAAATCTGTGAGCACTGAGAAGTTCTCTTGGTGTAGAGGATCCATAGGCATTGCTGCCCTGGATTGTTGACTATGTAACCCTGTAACCCCTTGTATGCAAAGAAAACAACAAGTGAGAGGATGTTGGGTATGTGTTATATTCTTCACACAACTAGTTCTAGTGTTTGCTACGTTGCGTCGGGCATGCATGGGGGTTTGAGGGGAGGTGTTCGGGGGCAACGCCCTCGAGAATTTTTTTTTGCCTCGGGAAACATGTCACATTTTTGCCTAGTTTCTCGTGTCGCCTCGATTTTTGTGTCCATTGTTGGGCAGTTTTTCGGCACACGGGTTTTTCTGATGGTTTTATATTTCTGGTTAAGGGATTAGGGTTGTTGATTAATCCAGGTCATTGGGTTAGGGTTTTGGATGTCGTTGGCTCCTATATGTATATTCTATTTTAAACAATGTATGACTATGAATGAATATAAAATATGTTGGTTTTCCCGGTTTGGGTTTCCAGGGGAAAAATATCTGTGTAATGTGTGTATTTGGCATTGTATTTTTTCTGTTCTTTTATTGAAAATCTGTTTGCATTAAAATATTGTACAAGGTTAAAATCTACAAGAATATCACTCGACTATATTTTCATATTTAAGGAGTCTGAAAAGAGCTTAACTATGGAGTCCCCTGTACTTTTTCATAAATTTTGTCCCTTGAGCCCGAAAAAGTATAAAACACAACTTAGGAGAACTCTTCTAGCTCATAGACTAGAGTATACCATTTTTGTAAGAAGTCTTGTCTAGTTTGAAAAAGGGGTAAACTTGTCTTGGACATGCATTACTTCAGGTCCATTTAACGAGTGTACAAGGAACAACTTCACTCGACAATATTTTCAATTTTAAGGAGTTTGAAAAGAGATTAATTATGGACTCCATAATGTTTTTGGTGAGCAACATGTAAGATATGGGTCCCGTAGGAAATGGCCAGAACGAGAGAGAGTAAGAAGCATGAAGTTCAAACACAAACTCATGGCGGGACTAACCAGGACCCCCAAGCCTATAAGCAAACTTGTAGCATGAGCACCAAAATGAAAAAGTATTCTATACTAGAGTGCCCATGAAAGGTAGGCTCTACCATCAACTGAGCGATGCTTTTAAGCTAGAGAAAGGTTTCATCATTCGTTAAGGTGTTTGACCCTAGGTTTAAATGGTAATGGTAATTGATAATGTAACAGTTTGACTGAAATGCACTCTAACCCAAATGTCAGTTATAATCACATTACTTGCCCAAAGTCTTGTAAAAGACTTGGCCAATCGATGATAAAGGTACCAGAGAAAATTCCAAATTGGCCTAAGACCTACAAAAATGACGATAATGCTACCAAAATTTGATCATTAGTTGAAAATTTGGAGAAAAATAAGGAAACTTTAGGAAGTGGGTTTTCAAAATTTTAATAAATATTGATTTTTTTACCCATTTACTATTCCATTTTTACCATTTCACCCAAACAACCACCAAAGTGACCAAAACCCTTGGACAACAAATCGAGAAAACACAGATCTTGGAGCAACTCCATCACTTGCCACCGTACACAAGTAAGTATTCTCACTTTAGCTTGCATTCCATAACTTCATTCCTTTAATTTATTACAAATTTCAAGCTTAAATTCAATTTATTAAGCACGACTCTATGCATCTGCAGGCTACCTTAAGGCAACCTGTGGATATCCACAATTGGTGGAAACACCAGTTGCATATATCCACGATTGTTCAAACTAAAGGCTACAGATTCCCAGGAAAGTATTTGAAAAAATAAGAACTAACTTAAAAATTCTTGGAAATTGAGCAAGATGCCTATTCTCTGGAGAGAACGTGAACACGAAGAGGTGGATCGAGTAGTGTTTGACAATGATGGAGAAAAACAAGCTTTTTTTGCTTGCAACATTTATAAGTTTTTCCAAGTTGGTGGCATGAGGGCGCAAAGGAGATTATTAAATCTCTTAATTGACTATTGGAACTCGGATGCCAAGGCATTCATGCTCACAAGATAGTCATTAACCATTACGGTTGAATAAATCTACTTCATTACCAACTTATCTTGGAAGGGGGAAGTACCAAACTTCCAAACTCGAGGAGGAGGTTGGAGTATCAACGACTTTATCAATGAGTATTGTGATGTTGACGCCAAGAAGAGTGGCTCTCAATTGCCGATCATTTTATATACTCTGGTTCGGATCGTGGGATCCAACTCCTTACATTTGGCGTCATGGGCGCAAATGCAATATGGGGTTGAATGCCTATGCCCTACTATGTATGATTGGATCACTACCATGCTCAACAACATGAAATCACAACTTACAGATTGCAAGCTCAGGAAGGCAAAGAATTTTTTCTTCGGTAATGTCCTATGCACATTCTTCTTTGAGTGGGTGCCTATGATGAGTTTGTGGACGCACATACAAGGACACTTGTGACCATGGCTTGCCATGGTTAGATGGAGCAAGCTCATAGCTCCCTTAGAAGGTGGAAAAATCTACAATCCATTTGATGATGACTTCTTTGGCTGGTGGGAGCAACAAACTCCCTTCATTGAGGACTGCCCATATGCAGGCATCGATTTCACCAACGACCCAGACGTTATCATCCCTACTAGATATGACTTACATGATATAGGTAACTTTTCATTTTGTGTTATTTAATTTTTAATTTTTGAAAATATAACTATTTCTATATTTTTGCGAGATCCAAAATACTAACAAGTACCTTACTTTTATGCAGATAGAGCACCTGTGAGACTGACTAATGTCCCGTGACATAGCCGACGAGGCAGAGAGTTGGCAGGACCGAGCGATGATGCAACGAGGACCTTGCGTAGTGTGGGTTGGAACTTTGAGTCCCTCATGTGCAATGTGCCTATGGATACCATTGATGACCTCCTTGTAGGCATGCAACTCCATGTTGTGGGAGTACGCATGCCATGGGTCCGACTATTCCGGTGTCTGGCAAACATCGTTGTTTATTATGATAGGGTGCACCGACATCATGCCTAGGAATATTATGTGCTCATAGCACAATTTTTGTACTTGTATAACATTATATGACCTTTGGGGGCTAGGAGGCCCCATATTTTGTACTTGATGGAATATATATATATATATATATATAATTTTTTTGTGTTATATACATTTTGTATTTTACTTGCAAATGTGTATATTTACATGTGACTGTGTGTGCTTTACTTTAATAATGATGTAAATGCAAATATAGAATATAATTAGAATAAGAACCAACTAACTTATTAGCTCTCATAGGAACATGTTCATAATTAATGAACTCAAAAGAACGTTCTGGAAGACGTACCCTAAGGAAAAACCGTAATAGCACCAGATCTCGAACTCGATACACACCATTTAATTGTGAAACCACCCATTGTGAATCCATGAACACTTGAAGGTGATAAATACCATAATACAATGCATCTTGCAAAAGCTCAATAATGACGCTATATTCGACAACATTGTTGGTAGTTTCCTTGAGACAGACACCTCCAACAGACACTAGCTGTCTAGAAGGAGAATAAATCACCCAGGTAATGGATGCTAGGTGTCGAGTATGGTGATTGGCGCCATTCATGAATCTGAGGTAAATCAACGACTCCTTGGGCATCTGCAACACAACATAAGCACATCAATTACTAATGCAACAAAGGGACTAAAACTGTAAACAAAACTAAATACAAAATAAACAATATTTACAAAGGTACTAATGCTTAAGCCCTCGGGCTGAAGCATAGTACTTCTTGAGATAGAGCCCATTTCTGGGCTTGAATAACACGTTACCTTCATAGTCCGCAAGCTTATAGGATCCTTTCTCTAAAACTTGTCGCACGACATAAGGGATGAACCACACAGGGTTGAAATTTCTTGCCCCCAAGGAATCCTTGTCCTGGTCATAGACCAACACAAGATCTCCCTTAGAGAACACCCTAGGATGGGAAGACTTATCATAGTAGGACTTGACTCGTTTCTTATGCAGTTTGTTTGCTAAAGTTGCATCTTGACAATGCTTGTTGAGATGTTCAAGGTAAATCAAGCGTTCTTCGAGCTGAGTTGTGTTTGGAAGGAGCTTGACTGTTATTTTGAGTGAAGGAACCTGACATTGAATCAAGAAAACTATTTCCACTCTGTGGATGAGTTAGAAAGGCGAGAAACTAGTGAAAGTTTTCACTGAGGTCCGGTAAGCCCACAAGGCCGGGTATAGCATCAAGTGCCAGTTTGTTCGAGTTGAGTTAACCATTCTTCTTAGTATCATTTTTAATGACTTGTTCACAACTTCAACCTTACCGTTATCTTAGGGATAGTAGGGAGATGAGTGTTCCTACCTAAATGCTATTTTCGATGCTAATTCTAACATCATGCAATTATGAAAGTGACTTCCATGGTCAGTGACAATATCTCTCGAAACTTCGAACCTAGCTATGACTTGATTGATTATGAATAGTGTTTTTGTCTCCCCATCATTAGCAAATGTTGGCATAGCCTCGACCCACTTAGTAAAGTAGTCGAATGCTACGATCATGTAACGATTCCCGGTAGTCAAAGCCGGGTGGCATGTCATAAAATCTACCCCCCACTTGGTGAAGGGACCAACAATGATGCCGGGAAACATTGGAGTGGGATGTGTACACATTTTCTTAGTGAAAATTTGGCATGGATGACTCTTCTTGACCACTTCAACACAATATTTAAAGATTGTAGGCCAAAATTTTCCTGCGTGCAATTTTTTTTGGGTTGTTTCCAACCCAGAGAGATGACCACCACATGTTCTGCAATGACAGTTGTTCAAAACAACCTCTGATTCTTCAAGAGTTAAGCAACATTGAAGGATCAAGTCCACTCCTCATTGATACAAAGTGTCAGCGATAATGAGGTAGTTTTTAGCCACGTGAAAAACTCGTCGTCACTCGTCTCGTGAATAGTCCGGAGGGAAATTCAAAGTCTGGAAATATATAAGGATATCCCCATACCATGGGCCAGACGAAGAGATGAGGAAAATGTGCTCATCCGGAAATGAGTCTATTGTCCCGCTTTCCTCATTCTCTACTAGGAACTTCGACATCAACTCAACGGAGATCAAAGATTTCTTAGATTTTCCGGACGCAAAATCTAAATCGAATTCTTGAAGCACAACAATCCACTTGTTGTACTTCTTTACAATAATTCTCCTATTCAAAACATATTGAATGTCACACACCCACGACGGGGCATAAATAAAAAAAATAAAATCTATTTCCTCAATTAATCGAATCTTCCATCCATGGTCTCTAATCCTGGTCAATGGACCTTCAAAATTCCTGAGTTGAAGCAGCTCTTCGGTTCCCTACTGGAATCTCTAAGAAATCAAATCACGGGTCTTTGTGAGACTTCACCTGTGTGAACTAGCACCAGGCGCAAGGCTCCCCTTCACGTGATCACTACCCGTGAGCACAAGCCTAATGAAAAGGCACGTCGTGAAATTGTGTATCGGGTCCTTGCGTGTGAGTCACCTCGACTCTCCCGATCTTCGATCTCCTGACAGGGACCTAACACTTGCTATCTCATTCTTCATATGACCACCGACTGTGACCCGGGGCTCAACCTCAAGCGCTTATCGAGACTTCGTGTTTCACATCTCTCGAGGGAAGTTCACTTCTCCTCTCCGAAGTTCGATATGCAACCCCCTCCAAGACCCAATCTATGGTCCACACTCTCCCTTCGATCGACGGCTGCGATCAGATCCCGAGTTCGCATCTCGGGTATTTGAATGTGAGTCCACCCTGACTCTTCTGATCCCCGATCTTCTGATAGAGTCAGATCAATGGTCCACGGTCTTCCATGATACAATGGTCATGATATCCTCTCTCATGAATCGAGATTTCACGTTTTGCGACATTGGAGGTTGGCTTACCTCTGTTTCCCCGATTCTCGATTTCCCAATATCTGCTTTCCAGATGAACGACCAGGTCCCTCATTCGATAAATGACTGTGATCCTTTCGCGAACTCAAACTTTGCAAGTTCTCATGACTCCTCTCTTTGACCTCCCAATTTGTGAGTCAGCGAAACGTTGTTCTCTCACCACACGTCCCTTCTCAATGGACGGGTAGGATCCTTTCACGAACTGGGACATCACGAGTTTGCTCTCTGGTGCAACTCCAAAAAGGTTAAATCTCATGCACTTTCCCCTAGATCCAACGACTGTTGGTCCATGCGCTCAGATCTAACCGCTGAGATCTGATCTCCTCTACGCTCATTCCTCATTGTCTAGACTCTGATCTGATGGTACATGTGGGTCCCGATAGATCCTTGGATCTACAGTCCATATCACATTGCGATTTTGGGTTTCAGAATTCAAAGGATACATCCCTTTCACGATGATTATCAACATTCATCGGACCTACGAAGGTTGAAGAAGTCGAGGTGCTAACGCCTGCGTTCCTTCATCAAATCTAACGACTGTGATAGACCTCAGATCTTCACGAATGGATCTCGTCCGTTCAACTTCCAAACGAAAGGATACTCCCTTTCGATACTTGAATTTCTCGCTATCCCTCCTGAGCTTCGTCATTTATGAAGGATTTAAGAGCGTTACACTCTTTCTCCTGAACTTAACACATAGAAGAATTTCTACGTACCCCTTGCACTCATTCATTAAGTCTAGAAATTAAGTGGTTCTCAGTTTCTGCTTGCCTCACAGAGAGCATGCGCATATTTGCACTACCTCTCCTGAGCGTAATAGATTCCATGCTTCAATGGACTCAAAACGACTAGGAGGGTTGACATGCGTTCATGAAACTGTGTCCAAGGTTCAAGGACATATAGTTCGTGACTCTAGCTTAAGCCACCACAGGACGCAAACATTTACGAGTATAAAACATGTCTTATCCATATGATTTCCTACTTGCTTAATTTCACATTCATGCAGATACCAAATAAGAAAATATAGTATAAATCATTAAGCAAACACAACCATCCCTGCAACATTCATAGTATATCCAACTTTAACTAACATTACCACTTAAATACACAAGATATGTAATTACTTATCTATTACAGGTGGTAGCCAACTAACTGACTATGGGTGTTCATCCTTCCACCCTACCATAGGCTCAGAGGCATTCATTCTTATCACTCTGGCCACCCCCGTGCCAAGCCATGATATCACCAGGTAACTCTCGCAGTTCTCAAGGGTTCTTTCTCTATTTAGCTTCTGCTCGGGTTATGTTCTCTACAACTGTCAGAGATTTCTCTCTGTTACGTGTAAGCTTTAAACCTGTGAACTAAAGCAATGCATATAGATTCTTAAGAAAAACATAATTTAATCAATGGCTCATTCACATAGTACACATAGATTTATATTGGAAACCCTCAATCGAGAAAGCCTTTTTTATATTCATTATATCGAATTTTACCATTCACCATACAATATATATACAATGTTTTTAGGTATTCCATAGATACCAAAACCCTAATCCCTTAATCCAGGATTAATTTACAAAACTGCTAAAAACAACAAAGTTTGCTAAAAATAGCAAAAACCACCCAAATTTTTTTTTGAGGCGCTGCCTCGAACCCCATCGGCCCCGAGCTACCGCCCGTTGCCAAACACTGTGCGTAACCAGGGGGTGGCATACCTGCCCCCACCTGGGACCCCCCTAGGAAAGCACCTGACGCAAACGAAACTAACAAACCACTAGTGCGAGGGATCGTCAGACACAGTTGTCATATCTAACGCGCCCACAAACACACATGCAAAGAATATAACACATACGCAACATTCTCCCACTTGTTGTTTTATTTGCATCCAGGGGTTCAGGGGATTATATAGTCAACAATATAGGGCATCAATGCCCATTGTTACTCTACACCTGGAGAACTTTTCTTTGCTCACAGATTTTGTCAATGAATCTACAATTCTTCAAAGTGTCAACATTTTCCAGCAACACCTTCTTTTCCTCAACCATGTTTCTCACAAAGTGATACTGAACATCAATATGCTTTGTCTTCGAATGATAAGCTGGGTTCTTTGCCAGGAAGATTGCACTCTGACTGTCACAATCTAATCTCACTACTTGTTGTGCCAACCCAATACCTGAACACAATCTTTGTAACCATACTGCTTCCTATCTTGCATGAGTGGCTGCCATGTATTCAACTTCTGTAGTTGAGAGTGCCACTATAGCCTGTCTTTTGCTCATCCAATTGATTGCTCCTCCAAATAGATCTTATGCGATCTAGATCTGCAGCCCAGTCTGCATCAACAAAGCCATGTATGTCCACAACTATGTCCAATCCCGGTCTTCCTTGGTAGCACAATCCATAACTGGTGGTGCCATGAAGATACCTGAAGACCCTCTTTACTACTGTCCAATGCTCCTTCCCTGGTTTTGACATATACCTGCTCAAAACTCCCACTGCATGTGTAATGTCCGGTCTAGTACAGACCATTGCATACATCAAATTGCTAGACACAGTTGTCATATCTGACACGCCCACACACACACATGCAAAGAATATAACACATACCCAACATTATGGCCTCAACGAGGTTTATCATATGCTCCCCCCCCTCAACATCAAGCTTGTGGCCTTCTATTCATTAACCCCTGGAGAGCTCCACACATCTCCCTCATGAGCTTGTGTTCTCATCTCGTGTATCCCCTCTGGTTGTCCGTGTGCATCTATATTACCTTACTTCTTTCAGAAGGTTCCCGACCCATCATGTTCCTTCTATCAGAAGGAATCTCGGGTCTGCAGGTCTTTGTGGTACTTTGGGCTGACATTCTGCAGCTAGACCATGCTCCCATTCATGGGGGTGGTTGATAATTCAACCACTGGTCCTTTGTTCATTAACTGATTTCTTTCCTTGGGATCCGAAGGAGTTTTATCATCCTCATCAAGGGAAATTTGGGGTTATTTGATATAATGAACCCTCTTGTGTAGTTTTCACATTCTTCCTCTGGTGATATCATGGCCAATACTTTCAAGGCTTCACCCCCATAGCCAATTATTGGCAACTCAAACAATAATACATTTACATTGTCCACATGCCTTAGCATGGTAATTCCTATTTTATGATTAATTACAATCTGGGAGAAACAAGGATATCACAATTCCCTCCCCTTTAAAGGAACATCGTCCTCGGTGTTCTTTCTCAAAAACACCTGTCATGCCTTTCTCATTCAGCTGTTTCAGAAATCTTGATCTCTCTCTCTCTCTCTCTCGGTCAAGTCCTTTTTTTTTACCCTTAATCTTTGTCACATGCTTTCAGTAATTCTTGGACAATGAAGCATGTTAATTATAGTCTTATGCGAAAACATTGCATACAAATTTCTAGGAAATTTTTCATAATCTTGGCACAATAATTATCTATGCATTTTGTGGATTTCTATCCACATGGTTGTTCTGTTATCTAGGCTCATTGTTTTTTTTCCTTAACATATCCATTGGGTGCATGATCCCAATCGATAGTTTACAATAACTATCAAGATTTCATCTTCCTTGCAGTCACTCACCCTCCAGGCCCAGGCTCAGGCATCCCCTTCTATGCTATACAATGCCTCGGGTGATCCATCTTGCCTTGCCAAGGTTTTCTCGCACAGGAAGATCTACCCACCATCTGCATGATCCCAATAGTTTACAAGAACTATTAAGGTCTCCTCTTTCTTACGGTCACTCACCCTCCAGGACCAGGCTCAGGCATCCCCTTCACTGCTACATAGTCCCTCGGGTGATCCATCTTGTCCTGCCAAGGTTTTCTTTCACATAAAGAATTCCAGAGACTCTATCGAGTCTTACACTTGAGGCGTCCTTCATATTTTCTCTGTCGAGGCATCCCTCCGGCTTGTTTTAACTCAACACAATATATTTCAGGCGATCATGGCTTATCACGGGGTTCTCATGGGTCAGTAATAGCCATTTTTCATTCTTGTCAGCTTGACAGCCTTCCGGCTCAACGAAAGTTAAGGACGAAGGTTATTCTCCTTCCCCCGACTCAGTCATAGATAGGGACGAAGGTTACTCTCCTTCTCCCAAGTCAGTCTCTATTTCCTGCGATCAGAACATACCCTTTTTCTCAGTTCTTCCTTGAACCCGAGAGCTCAGTCTCTCGTCTCTGCACTCTTCGCATATCTTTTCCTTTCACCTGTATCATAGGCATACAAAAATTCATGAGACATCATCATAAATTTTAAATTCTGTTACCTACAGATTTCCAATTCTACATTTTATTTTCATATTTTTTCTGCACAGGAACCAGATTCATAATTATGGGACTTTCCTTCCCATAGAGGTTTGGCTCAGCAGACAATTGGTCTTCCTTATGGCTTACAACGCTGCCATATTCAAGACTCATTTGCTTCCTGCACTTCAACTTCAATCAACCAAACAAATTGTTAGTTTCTCCATGCACATATATTTTGTTATATCTTTATAACATTGTCACAAACAATTTTAGAGTTGTGCATTCCAACAATCAAATTCACTTTCTCAAAAAGGAAAATACCATTCCTTGCAGTTTGGCTCAACAGGTAATTGGTCTTCTTTATGGGCTTACATCGCTGCCATATCCATGACCCTTTGCTTCCTGCAATTCATTCTTTCCATAACCAAACAAACTATTAGTTTCTTATATATATATATATACACAAAACCATGCATACTAATAGTTCATAACATTTGTATAAACATGAAAAGGGAATCTCATTCCTTTCCTATGCCTCATTTCAACATACCAAACCTTTCAAAAAATAATTCAACATTTTAAAGGGTTTAACAAATGTGCCAGTATTCACGGCCACATTCATACCCAATGCACTCTTGCATTGATTTCAAGTTTGTCGCACTTTATGACAGGTTGTTGGCCATGGTGTGTTGAATTTAACCAACCTCTTCACCACATGGCTTATTCATTTTCATTCACTCTTACAACAGGACCATGCTTCCCGCTATAGGTCGATCATGATCCCAAATCAGTACACATGAAACTCAAAAGTTTCACATGAATGCCTTTAAGCATTCTTCCTTCATTAATAACCATGAGGCCAACACTCATGGCCACCTAATTTGTTTTCCTTCAACGCTTACATAATGTAAGTAAAACATTGGAAGGTCCTCCTTCCTTACTGAAAAATCCATTGTTTGTCCTCTTATGCAACATGCATTCCCTCAATTCAGTCCATGCAATGTGCTAACTATGAGCACCTTTATTCCCATAGAACTTGTCCCCACGACCACAGTCTAACGTAGAGTTTCAAACTCTACCTTCCTTGACTGGCCCGGACGACTCCATTTTTATTTCCATGCGATCGAGAGCTATGACCTCAACTCTATTATTTTCAAGCACTACCTTTTCAACCCCCATGTCCGGGTGCTATGATCCTGGCTAAACCTCTTGTCTGCAAATCGACAGTGAAGATCCATCTTCCCCCAGATCCAACAGCTACAAGGGATTGCAGAATCTCAACTAGTTAGAGGTTTAGTTCTCCTTTCGATCTCTACAATAGATGCAGGTCGTCTGATCTACGATAGGAACCCAAACTCAAAATAAAACTGTATTGGATTTAAATTACGGGCACAGACTCTGTCGTTAAATTGTGTGCCCATTCAATCCCTGCAATGAACATTGGTCGTCGATCTTATCAAACGACTAACGTTTCATCCAATAACTCCAGTGGATCTTGAAATCGATCTGACGATTGAGATCAACTTCCTTCTGATGAATGACTCCCATTCATCTCCTCTGTCAGGTTCTCGATTAACTTGATTCGATCAGGGTTTTCTTTCGCGATTTTCATGATCTCGATCTGTAGTTGATCGAAGGGATTTCTATGATTTCTTATTAAAGGTTTTTGACCCCCCCTTTTTTTTGTCAACAGAGATCATTTGGTTCAAATGTTATTGCATCATACAATTAGTCTTCATTTACAGAGGTTCACACCTCCATCACTCGGGTTCTCCTTTCTGAATCATACCCTTCTTGGGTATCCATGCCATACAACTGCCCTTTTTAAAATTTCGTGCATAACATTAGACAATAAAATATTTTAGAAAGGATTCTTACCCAATATTTTCATACATGTTCTTGGCTGTTAGCACCCTCTTTTTGATTTTTACCTCATCGACAGTGCTTTTAGGGGGATTCTTATAGTCCTGTCAACAATCTTTCGACCATAGCCTTCCCATGGTCATCCTCTACTTGAGGCTGCCCTTCATTGGTAACCATCTTCCTCAACAGTTCTAATTCTTTTCTATACACAACATGCATCATTAGTTGTAATATCAATTAAAATGCATGTATCATAACATCCAAATTCACAACTTCTTCAAAATGTCCTAGTATCTCTTTATGCACTTCATCACATTATCTTCAAGGGTCTCCATGAATGCAATACAAACAGTTCTCAATTGTTTATGCAGTAATGCAATCATCATCACTATGATGTCAAAACAATTACTTTTATCAGTAAATCAGCTTCCTCATTCCAGAGGAAACATAACACATAGCAAGAAGGGAGTTAGGGAATCTCCCCTTCTTCCAATTATTTCTACACTGCCTGATACTTTTTAGCCCAACTGAGTTATCTCTAAAGGCTTCAATGCCTTTTCTTAACATGGCTTTAACCAAGCCTATTCAATCAAACATACTCCTGTATCCATTCATTAGTCTTCTATTCATTACATGATGCTTGCAAAATGTAATCCATGATTCTTATATATAGACAGGATTTGCAACCCATTGCCCAACGTTCAACAATTATTAGGGTTGTGACTCTGTTCTTCTGACAGAGTCCTTACACAGTTTCTTCGCAGGGAAATCTCACCACATGCAACTTCTTTATTGCACGTCCACCACTAACAATGATGGACTCAACCTTGAGTTAGCTTTAGTTGTTTACCAAATATTCCTTAAGAAATATAAACGAGCGTCTTGGTCAGGTACCCAAATTATGTATCCATACATATTCCGGTTTGTTAACTTACTTCCATGATGTGCTTAACCATATTCACAATCATCAGCCTGTGTGTAGCTGCCATAGGTACAATTCATAGCATACATACATCTCTACTTTACAATCAATCAACTCATGATTGTTTACAATCATTCTCATGTGACCTTCAAGGCAAAACCAATTGCCTCTTATTACGACAACAGAGCATCCTTTCTCGTCCACTCTTTCTTCTATTTACACTAATCTTTCTTGAGGGAATGGAACACATTCCCCTTAAGATATCATTCAAAACATAACTTTCATGACCCTTCAAAATGGAGTCAACCATGCAACCATGGTATTCTTCTACTATTCATTATATCTTGGCAAGTTATAAGCTTGCCTCACATTTCACTCATCAGGATAGCCATATTGGGCCTTTAGTATACTTATACTCTTACATCATACATGTGCATCACTTGCACATTTGATATCATTCGTATCTAACCGGTATTAATATCAGGCTTCATATCAAGAAGCGTCTCAATGCATTAGATCCATGCACTCAAGCATACACACACAACTGAGTATTCATCATTTTGGCTTAGTTTTATCATTAGTGTTATTTAGTTAGATTACAGTCACTTACATGGCTAATCTCACAGTTATAACTCATATTGGTGTTGCCTTCTCTTTATAACAATGACCAACCAGCGTCACTCTCCCTTTTATACTATAGCAGCTGGCAATATAACTTTATTGCCTCAACTTCTATAAGACTTTACTCATCTCACCTTTCCTCTGGTCATGAGGATTTATATACTCTGAGTTTAATATAAAGCAATAATTATATTGCCAAGGATTCTACCTGATTCTATAAGATTCCTTTAAGCCCACAAAGGTATTAACCATTATATAATCAGCCATCACCAGTGCTTGAGGTTCCAACTGCCCATGCTTAGAGGCAGTGTCATGAATGTCAGGTCATCCATCTTTCGGGCTTCAGCTACCCTTGACAGAACCCTGCCACCTTCAAATAAATTCTTCTACTAAAATTCAATAAGAATTCCCAAAATCATAGGTTCAATCTGCAGTCCTTTTTCCTCAAGGAGTAAAAGCAGATAATAGTACCTCTTTATGCGACTCTCGCATGAGCCCAAGTAGGCCAAGTGTTGTAACCATGCTTTGATACCAATTTGTCACACACCCATGACGAGGCATAAATAGAAAAAAAAATTCTATTTCCTCAATTAGTCGAATATTCCATCCATGCTCTCTAATCATGGTCAATGGACCTTCAAAATTCCTAAGTTGAAGAAACTCTTTGATTCCCTACTGAAATCTCTAAGAAATCGATCCACGGGTCTTTGTGAGACTTCATCTGTGTGAATTAGCACTAGGCGCAAGCCCCCCCTCCACGTGATCCCTACCTGTGACCACAAGCCTAACTAAAAGGCATGTCGTGAAATCGTGTATCGGGTCCTTGCGTGTGAGTCACCTCGACTCTCCCAATCTCTGATCTCCCGACATGGACCTAACACTTGCTAGCTCCTTCTTCATATGACCACCGGCTATGAACCGAGGCTCAACCTCAAGCGCTTATCAAGACTTCGTGTTTCGCGTCTCCAAAGGGAAGTTCACTTCTCCTCTCTGAAGTCCAATATGAAACCCCCTCCAAGACCCAATCTACGGTCCACACTCTCCCTTCGATCAATGGCTACGATCAGATCGCGAGTTCGCGTCTCAGGTATTTGAATGTGAGTCCACCCTGACTCTTCCGATCCATGATCTTTCGATAGAGTCAAATCAACGGTCCACAGTCTTCTGTGATCCAACGGTCCTGATCTCGTCTCTGACGAATCAGGAATTCATGTTTCGCGACCTTGGAGGTTGGCTTACCTCTATTTCCCCGATTCCCAATTTCTCGATATCCGTTTTCCAAATGAACGGTCCAGATCCCTCCTTCGATCAACGACTATGATCCTTTAAAGAACTTAGACTTCACGAGTTCTCACGACTCCTTTTTCTAACCTCTCGAGTTGTGAGTCAACGAAACGATGATCTCTTGCCACACGTCCCTTCTCAATGGACGACTATAATCCTTTCGCGAACTCGGACTTCATGAGTTCGCTCTCTGGTGCAACTCCAAAAAGGTTAAATCTCATGCACTTTCCTCTAGATCCAATGATTGTTGGTCCACGTGCTCAAATCTAACCGCTGAGATCTGAGCTCCTCTACGCTCGTTCCTCGTCCTCTGAACTCTGATCTGACGGTCCAGGTGGGTCCCGCTAGATCCTTGGATCTACGGCCTAGATCACATTGCGATTTTGGGTTTTGGAATTTAAAGGATCCGTCCCTTTCACGATGATTATCAACATTCACCAGACCTACGAAGGCTGAAGAAGTCGAGGCGCTAATTCCTGTGTTCCTTCCTCAAATCTAACGGTTGTGATAGACCTTAGATCTTCCTGAACAGATCTCGTCCGTTCAACTTCCAAACGAAAGGATACTCCCTTTCGATACGTGAATTTCTCGCTATCGCTCCTGAGCTTCGTTAGTTATGAAGGATTTAAGAGCGTTACACTCTTTATCCTGGAGTTAACACATAGAAATTTTTTTGCGTACCCCTTGCGCTCATTCATCAAGTCTAGAACTTAAGTGGTTCTTGATTTCTGCTTGCCTCGCAGAGAGCCTGCGCATATCTGCACTAAATCTCCTGAGCGTAACATACTCCATCCTTCAAGGGACTCGAAACGACTAGGAGGGTCGACATGCATTCATAAAACTATGTCCAAGGTCCATGGACATACAGTTCGTGACTCTAGCTTAAGCCACCACAGGACGCAATCATTAACGAGTATAAAACATGTCCTATCCATATGATTTCCTACTTGCCTAATTTCACATTCAGGCAGATAAAAAAGAAGTAAATACAGTATAAATCATTAAGAAAACACAACCATTCCTGCAACATTCATAGTATATCCAACTTTAACTCACAGTACCACTTAAATACACAAGATATGTGATTACTTATCTATTACAAGTGGCAGCCAACTAACTGACTATGGGAGTTCGTCCTTCCACCCTACCATAGGCTCAGAGGCATTCATTCTTAGCACTCTGTCCAACCCCGTTTCAAGCCATGATATCACCAGGGAACTCTCACAGTTCTCAAGGATTATTTCTCTGTTTGGCTTCTGCTCAGATTATGTTCCCTACAACTTTCAGAGATTTCTCTCTGTTATGGCCTCGACGAGGTTTATCAGATGCTCCCCCCTCAACATCAAGCCTGCAACCTTCTATTCATTAACCCCTAGAGAGCTCCGCTCATCTCCCTCTTGAGCTTGTGCTCTCGTCTCGTGTCTCCCCTTTGATTGTCCGTGTGTATCTATCTTACCTTCCTTCTTTCAGAAGTTTCCCGACCCATCATGTTCCTTTTGTCAAAAGGAAGCTCAGGTCTGCAGGTCTTTGTGGTACTTTAGGTTGACATTTTGTAGCTAGACCATGCCCTCATTCATGGGGGTGGTTGATAATTCAACCACTGGTCCTTTCTTCATTCACTGATTTCTCTCCCTGGGATCCGAAGGAGGTTTATTACCCTCATCAAGGGAAATTTGGGGTTATTTGATATAATGAACCCTCTCGTGTAGTTTTCACATTCTTCCTATAGTGATATCATCGCCAATACTTTCAAGGCTTCACCCCCACAGTCAGTTATTGGCAACACAAACAATAATACATTTACAGTTTCCACATGACTTAGCATGGTAATTCCTATTCTATGATTAATTACAATATGGGGGAAACATGGATATTACATTGAAATAGATTGACCGTTGCGATGACAATTGTCTTACGTAGTATAATATAATGTCGAAGCCACTAGACAACATGGAAAGCTACCAATCCCAATTTATCAACATGCAAATAATTGAGTTCGGGACCCATGAGAGTGCGGTTCAAGTAATAGATGAAATGCTCCTGGAGCTCGTCATCCTCCTGAACTAGAACTATGTGAATTGAAGACTCAACTGCTGCCAAATATAACAATAAGTCTCAATTGTAATTAGGGGGACTCAAGAAAGGAGTCAAAACCAACACTTTATTTAATGCATCGAAGGAACGTTGTGCAGCTTCGTCCCAATAGAATGGGACCCCTTTCTCCAAAAGGTGCATAAAGCCCTTTGTTATGTTAGCATAGTTCGAGACAAAACACCTGAGGAATTTTTCCTTTCCTTCTAGGCTCTAAATTTGTCTGATTGTATGCGGGAGAGGAAACAAAGTTATTGCCTCAACCTTCAAGGGGTCAACCCTAATCCCTTTTTTCAAAACGATGAATCCCAAAAGGTGGCCAGAGGTCACACAAAAAATACACTTGTGTGGATTCAATTGGATCCTATAGAAATGAATTTGTTTAAAAACTAAGTGAAGTTGTAAGAGATGTTGGGCCCTCTTGCATGAGTTAGCCCTGAGATCATCTAAGTATGCCTCCACTATATGTTTTAAGTAATGAAAGGAAAAAATCATGGCCCGCTGGAATGTTGCACCAACATTTTTAAGACCAAACGACATTTTCCTGTAAGTGAAATTACCCCAGGGACATATGAAGGATGTTTTGTGTTGATCTTCCAGACGAATTTCAATTTGGTTGTATCCATAAAAATCATCGATAAACGAGAAGATTTCACTCTCTGCACACTCATCCAAGATCTGATCAATGAATGGTGTCTAGAATTTATCTTTAGGACAAGCCTTACTCAAGTCCCTAAAATCCATGCAAACACGGATTGTACCCAGCTTCTTATCAAGAGGAGTAAGGTTGGACACCCATTCTATCAGAGGAACTGGGTAGATAAATCCTACATTTAGCAACTTTTCCATTTCTGCTTTTATTGCTGCTACCTTTCTTGGGTTCATAGGTCTCAAATTTTGTCGAACTGATTTTGCATTTTCATAGGTTCGAATTTCGTGTTGAAATATTCGAGGATCAATGCCAAACATTTCCTCGTAAAACCGTGCAAAAAAATCTCAGAACTCCTTAGAGAGTGTCGTATATTCAACGATCTCGTCCCATGAGCATTCTGCTTCGATAAAGATGTTTTCAACAATTTCAGGATTTTTAGAAATGTTAACTTAGATCATCTCCGATATATTAGCCATGTTTCCTTCGGTATAGACACCATGCCCAACAAAGGGATTGACTACCCTATCAACTCTTCCAACTATGGCTGACTTGAAATATCCATTCTCTATTCGACCGACCTTAGAGAGGAAATATGATCTATGATGCAAATCCGCCCATGGACTTTTAGCTTTGACCATTGCCTCGATTATTGCTTCATCTGAAGGCAAGACGATATCCAAACAGTCTTGAGAAATTGAAGATTTTTGAGCCCAAATAGGCTCAGGAAAGAGATCATCCTCCTCGGTGACCACTAGAGTTTGATCTAGGTATGCTAAATGGCTTGATAAGCTACTTTAGCTACAGACAATGGTTCGACCATCTCAACATGAATTTGACCTTCAACCATACTAGACGGTGAGGGAAGGGTCCATGGGTCTTGCATATACAACATTCTAAATAAAGCGACCCTATTAATTGGAGTGTCATGAACATACAAAATCAGTGCGGGAGATTCAAAAGATCCCATAAGTGAAGGGTACATCCCACAACCGATGCTCGTAGTGGCTGCCTGAGAGTTTTCAATCCAAGGGATGGTAGTCCTAGGATTAGCTGCCACGTCAGAAAGTTTGGACGCCACTTGATCGATGGTCACAATTCTTCTCTCACGGGGAAAGCATATAATCTAAAAAACTATCAAGACGACATTTGTCATGGTGTATGTCCAACTTCTTCCTAACAAGAGATTATAGTCGAGCGGTGTGTCGACTACTTCAACCTCTACACAAACATAATTTCACCCTAGTGTAATCGAACATGAAATAATAATAACATGTGGTTGACACGAACGACCATCGAAGGCAATCAAGAGTGTAGGAGAGGGGGTAAGCTCAAGATAACCAATAGCTTTCCAACATGACAAAGACATCACGCAAGTGGAAGCTTGTTCATCAACGATGAATATATAAACTACAATATTGTTGCAAACAACCCCATTCTGAAAAGCTAAGTGATATGGAAGGCATGGCCTCACCTTAGTAGCATCAAACTTCATTACGAGCCGACTAGAAGAATCAACAACTCGTATGGTAGACAACAACGCAGTGCGATATGAGGGGAAACTTTGGAGCACCTCCAAAGTTGACATTGCATAAGGCGTCTGAACCAAATCCTCAACAATTGAATAATTGGGAGTGACTCTTGCATTGGGGTTATGCGTTTTCCTTTTATAAATGCCCTTAGGTATGTGATATGTTGTCTCTTTATCAGGCTTCTCTATGTGGAGAGGGGATTTCTCTTCTGAAGTTTTCTTACCCTTTTCAGTCGACTCTGGATTGTCATAATTCTGAGACCTTCTTGAAAAATCCACATCCTTTATCTTCGAAGTGCTAGGCACGTTTACTACTCCTTTATATCCATCAGAGGGGGGAGCACATGAAGTGCCCCCTTGTGGGTTGAAGTTGGAAGAACCAGCTTGCAAATTTTTCCCTTGTGGGAAAGGGTTCTTCAACCCAACAGACTGTTGTTGTTGATTCAACTTAATAGGACATCGAGCTTCTTCCATATGTGGGAACTGATGTGTAAGGTGATCATCGTTGCAAAGATTACAAGAAAACTTCACCTTCCTTTTCTCATCCTTGGCCCCCTAAGCATTCTTATCCGACTTTTTATTATTCCCCCCCACCACCTTTTTTACCCTTGTCTGTTTTCTTCTCTCTGCGTTGCTGAGGAACCTTTCAAGTCTTCATTTGCATTGAATGCACATCAGAATATTGGGTGGTGGGGGTGCTCGAGACAAAGCCTGGACCGACCGCAGGTTACTAAATAACAAGTTTCTGCATCTGGCTAGTGGTCAGGTCTGCGACTTTTGTTTGGGCATAATGCACTATACCATCGACATGTGGGTTAGACTTTGGCTTTGCCAAGTTTAGAGTAGATTGTGGCATGTTCGACATAATCTCATAGAGCATTCCTGATTGAGAGTATATGAGCTCTAACTGCTACGCCTGAAAGATTGCTCGTTCCTCTAAAAACACTCCCAAAGTTGCAATGTCCTTCGAAATATAAGGAAGTAGAGATTTCAGGAACCATTCAAGGAGGAACTCAGGTGGAACCGTAACCTTAATCAATATCTTCCTTCTCCTCCATTCCCGAATATGATCGGAAATGTGCATGGCGTTATCTTGCTCAAAATTAGTCAGCAATTCTATCCCGACATCATACCAGACAAGGAGTTGGAAATGATTTATGAAAACCATGGCTAGGTCTCTGAAAGTCGAGTACTTTCCCCTCTCAATTTAAATATACCATTTGGCAGCGTCTCTAGTAAGAGTACGCTAGAACAAACACAATCTAATCGAATCGTCATTGAGCGAGTTGGATGAACACCATAAGTGGAAAGTCGTAACATGGTTCTATAGATGCTCTCCACTTTTTCCTTCGAATTTTGGAATGTCCAAAGGTGGTTTGGTCGGGATTGCAGGCCAACTGGGGTCATGACGAATGGGATCATTCATTAACTTGGATAAATATGGAAAATATAACGTTGCCAGAAATGGTAACCTAGGCTGCGTCATTAACTGATGAGTGGCTTGAAAAGAAGGTCATGGGTTGTATTTGGTACCACGTTGTTAGAAAGAGTTTTCTATCAAACTAGAGCTTGGGATGAATCCTTGTTGGCCTTGGTTAACCAGAGGAACAATTCCACTCATCTGATTCCCAAAATAAAAACCTTGGTTTCCCTAGTGAAGCCCCCATGTGGAAGAACAAATCCTGGCATGGGGGTAGACTGACCGGGAAATGGGTTGCCCCATTACAACATCCCTTGAGATGGATTCCACTGGCCTTCGAGAGGGGTACTCCCCAATGGTGCCCCTAGCGAAGACAAAGGTACTTTCCAGGGGGTGGACTGACTTGGGAAGGGGTTTCCCCCTACCGACACTGCGGATGAAGTGAAAGGGTTGTTCCAGAACCCACCATAAAGTGTGAACGGGGTCGACGTAGATGACATACTAGCGGATTGAAGTCTGCTACACATGGAGGCGTCTCAGACCCATGTGGGGTTAGGGCCGAAAGATTGGATAGGTCTGCTTCCAATGAATGGGGATGATGGAGGAATGTGTCTTCTACCCCAAGACATGGCTTGGTAAGGAGCTAGAGTGCTCCCTATACCAGCATTTTAAAACTGGGACGCTGGATGAGAACTAACCAATGCGTTAAGTGTGTCCATCAATGAAATTCTGTAAGAGAAGAAGTTCGTTGTGGATGAAAACGGTGTAGTTTCACTCGAGACTCGAGTGGGATCGACAACTGGTAAGGCAATGCCACTCTTCATCGCGATTATGGTGGATTGAATCACATTTTTCATTTGAGCTGACATACTAGGGGGAAAGATATCCATAGTAACTATCGCTGAGGTGGGAGTTGCAGGGGCTCCCGACCTTGACACTGGAAGAGTGAAATCCATAGTGGCCCTGTGGAGAGGGCTACTATCAGTGAAGTCCGATTTGGGAGGTGGGAATCCTACGAGTGGAAATGGAAAAGTCTCAAGTAATTATGGATTAAAATGTGGAGCGAGCTCCCCACTTCCAAGGTCCTCAATGGTTACCTCCTCTAGTTCTTAAGCGTCGAATTCCAGAGGATCAATGTTTACGATATCAATTTGACCGATCGTTATGAAAGTGTCAGACTAATCAAGCTGATGCCTTTGAGGAGAAGGGGGAGAATTATTCCTAACCTCTTCCTCGAGAGGAAGGCCTTAAATTCTCCTCGATCTTTGGGGCGATAGGTTGGCCACTTTTATTTATTATCTCTCAGTGACAATCAACTCGCCTTCCTAACGTTGAACTACCTTCACCAAGCACACCGCTACAAATCCCTAAAAGACAAGACAAACACAAACAACTTTGTCGAGATTCTGACTCAAGTGGATTAGGTCTTGGGACTAGAATAGAAACAAAGTGGGCCCGAGCCCTTTCGAATGAAGGCATGGGTTGATTAAGTCTAGTGGACCAACGCACAAACATACGAGAAGCAGTTATCCCAACCTCCAGAGATTAGCCTTATCCGGTGTAAGTACCCACTCTTCGCAGGGCACCCTCCAGAAGTACTGAAGTGTGTGATATAAAATATTACCCAGGTACTACGACAAACTCCTGTAGTTACCTTATGATATACCTAGGAGAAGAAACTAAAGTTACCAATTCATAGTTAGTGCCTGACAGGTATAGTCGATAGTTAGGATCAAACGTATGGGCAAGGTAACTAAGCCCGAAGCTCTTTCAGAGGACTGTCTACAAAATGGCTAGTGTCACTTCATAAAATATCAAACTAGGTTCGACGTTCCAGAGGACTGACGCCAAGAGGGATAGTATCACTTCAAGAATAATTCAACCAGGTTCAAAACTTGCAGAGGACTGACGCCAAATGAGTTAGTGTCACTTCAGGAAAAACCCCCATTATATGATCTATCTGCTATGTTCGGTCGAACTTTGGAGGGGGATCTCTTTATCTATTCCTTAAATGACCTCGTGTTTAACTCCCGTGTTAGAGGAGCTTTCAAACCAACTTATACGACAACTGGATTCCACACTCCCTATCTTAGACATTTATGTTTGTTTAGTGGCATTGGAGAAATTTACTCTCCAATCTACACTAAGGCCCTAGCCTAAACTTGTTCGTTCACCCTAGAAAAATGGACGTTTCTAATAATTTTTATTTATGCGTTCATTTTAATGGGTTGTTCTTTACTTAGAAAGGGTGCGGATGCAACTTTGGTGATGTTCATAATGACTTCAAAAGTAAAGCAATATAAGAACACAATGCAATTTCTTAAAATGAAAAAGGATGTAACTATGCTTATGAAGCAAATTCTTTTCTTTTTCAGATGAAAAAAAAAAGTTTGAGTGCAATATTTTGGAAACCTTGAGATGTACTTTACAATTCTCCTTCTGAAAACAAATGCACACAAGAATGCAAAACTTGTACTATTGGTTTCTTTTCTTTTTTAATGAAAGGCTACCACTACCAAAGCATAATGCAACTACCTGAATGCTAAGTGACTACCTCTTTTCTTGCAATATTAGAAGGCAAGGGTTCAAGAAATGAGAAGAAAACAAACAAGCGTATTTTTTTTTATCTTTTTTGTTTACAAAAGAAGATAAAAACAAAGAAATGCAATTTTTTTCTTTTTGAAACAAGGCAGAAAGCAGGCAAAAAGATAGAAAGCATTCAACCAAGACACCACTGAAAATACAATGAATCTGGATATGCAGAAAAAGAAGGTTACTGTTTCATTCTACCTAAAAAACCTTATAATAAACAGTTTAAGAAAAAAATTTAATATTTTTTGTGCATCAAACATTCAGGACTTAACAAAAAGAAACCAAAAAGAGACTTAGGATAGTCCAGGTGACTGATCAAACCAAGCATTCAACCCATAAAGGAAGAGAAATATAAAAAACTTTCAGCTTCACACAGGTCCACGACTCTTACCAATGCAACTTGCAGATATCCATGGGCTGTAGATATGCAACACACATATGTACGTGGGATACATAGATGCAACTTTAAGATGATGGGGTAAGCCCATAAAAGAAAAACGCCACTCTAAAACAAAGGGCTTTAGGAATTAGCAACAGGTCATGCGAGGCTAAAAGACTCCGTAAAAGAATAAAAAACTAACAGAAAAAGACAAAGCAAGAAAGCAAGACACCTCAACCAAAATGACCCAACTAGGAGATTCCCTAGCGAAGTCGCTAATTCTAATTAAGGGATTTTTCCCCCGTGATCTCGAGTCAGAATCACAACAGAGCAATACTAAGTGGAAGAGACAACAATCTCCCCTCAATGACAAGCACACAAAATATAAAGAAAATAACTACTTAAACTAGGATAAAGTAGGGATGGAGAGGAGAAAAGAAAGTGCACCTTGTTCTCCAGTCTGATGTCGATTCCCGCTCCAATTCGTCGAAGAGCTCTTTATGTTCTGCTAGAACCAGCCTGCAATATAGATACAAAACAAGGGTCGCAATGAAAGTAGTTATGCAATCAAAAGCATGTGCATGTCATATGTCATATTCAAAGTAAGCAAACAGAGAAACATACATTGAGGACAAAATCTGAGGGAAAACAAACTCTTTATCATCAACAGGTGGAAAAGGTAAGTTACAACCTTGTCCAGCCTTAGGCATCGTCTTGAAGCCAACTATCTAGGTTCCTCTAGGAATCCTCAAGCATCAACTAAACCAATGTAATCTTCCTTTAATGACTCATATAGGGATAAGGAGACACCCTATAGCCACATGAAATGAGAAAGAAGCACTGGAAAAGGAGTTTCGAGACTAGAGGGGATGTTGCTCAGAGAATTATGGGGAAGGAAGGCTTGCTAGATGTTGGCAACATAACTTTGCATAAATGGAATTGATCTCTCCTCTACCTTCCATGGTTGTTTTATATCTTCCCAAAGAGGTTTGGGGAGTTCAATTTTGTTGCGTACAGGCAAGGGTCATTGGGAAACAAGCCCAACCGAAAAACCATCCCGAAAACACATAATTATTTTATTTTTCACAAATTTTGAGGGCATCCGCAGGTTGCAGTGTGGAAAGTCGCGAATGTCTGCGTGTTGCACTAAGAAAACCCACATATATGCTCCTTGGGCATATTTTTTAAATTATTTTTGAGAGGTCTTTTGGGGAAAAGTCTCGCAAGCATTGGGAAAGGATTGGGCCATGTCACAAATGCATAGGTGTGGCATTTTGTGCTATAACAATTAGATGCATGTCTTGTTGATATTGGTATAATATTTGTTGAGGCATAGCTTGGTTCTTGGTTTAACACATGATTGAGGTGCATGTTGGAAAATTGATGTCGACATAGTGCTTGAGGCACATCTTGGTGATATTGACATTGTTATCCCCATTTTGTGGATAACTAAGGAGATGATGTCTCGAGGCCCTCAGGTTGCAGATATGGAGTTTCGAGAGACTACATGACCAACAATATCCTTTGCATAGATGGAAAACCCACTCACCACCACACATGGTCACAGGTTTACAGATGGCATCCACCACACCAGCTGGCTTCCATAAGGGAGTGGGCGTTACTCCATGAGGTACAAGTTAGTATTATGGTTAGAATCATTTCAGTATTTAATCCATTTGATTATGTTGTATCTTAGATTGCTCTAGATTTCATGATATGTGCTTGGACATTATGCCTTTTTCCTTGCTTCACCTTGGTGATTGACATTGCACCCTAGTAAGTGGATTTCCTTGGGGATGGGTTTGATATTGGGAACTCCCTTAATGAGCCGTTATATCGTTCCCAACCATACTTACCACCTTCCATCATTATTCCCCTCCATTTCCCTTTCTCTTGGGATTTTAGGGTATATTGACCCAAGAAGGGGTTGTCCCTCATTCTATGGGAAGAAGGGGCTAAAGGCCTAGAGAGGTTGGTGTTGGGTAAACGATAAAATCCTTATATAAACCTTCTAGATGCTTCGCCTAGGGATCACCCAAGAAAGCAATGACACACTTACCTTTGAATAAAGGGGACCCACAATATAATAAAGAAATGATTGAAAGGTTAATTGAAGGATATGAGGTCTTATCACGAGATGACCTATCATGTCCATGGATATCTAGTGGTATGGCATTGTCATCATCTGGTCACCAAACCATGGCAATGGCTCTGAGTTGCATGGCTGAGAGAAAGGGGTCTCATCACGAGCCAACCTTCTAATTTCCATTAGGTATTTCTGGGTGCCATTTCCATCACTTGGTCACCACACCAGGGCAGTGACCTTCAATCTCTCCTTATTCTATTATGAAAGAAAATATAAATAAATAAAGATAAAAGGCAATTGATGGGATTGGAAAAAGTGCATTGCGAATGAAGGTACCACACATCTTCTACAAAGGCACCCATGAATGAGACACTATGACCCCTTGTATGTCATGAGCCCTATGCCCATTGAGTCTTGACCCCATCCACCTCATACACTTTACATGGCTTAGAGAGGGACCTCTTGAAATCTCTCCTTGACCTAGGGCAAGATCTACCCAATAGGACACCTCGTCAACCCTCCCATATTTAAGCTTGATAAGTCACATAATGTCTTTGAGTTGTTAATTGTTTGATATAGTGATCTTTGATGCACATGATTAGATGGATTATTTATTGATTGGATTCACATATCATGATGTTATTAATTGAGATCCTTGGAGGGCATGATCATTTGTCTTTGCAGGACCTAATTGGTGGACAGTTTTGGGAGAACAAGCCTAGATTGAGCTTCCATGGGGTTACAAGCCCATAGGTTGGATGCTAGGGTCCTGCATGCCAGATGAGAGAGATCAAACTTGGACGACCTTGATGATGACTTGGACGACCTAGCCCACCCCTTTCTTGCCAAACGATTTTCCCAGGAGGGGAAAAACATTCCACTTTTGAGCTTAGCGTCATGATCTTAGGGGCTAGGGCATGGTGGTGAGGTGCCACTCTTTGACACATGGATGTTTTGGGGAGAAGAAGGTCTTCACCATGATATGAGTGCGTATATGCTTGACACGTGGCCTTTAGGGGCCCATCCATGCTTCTCCAACGCCAATGATTTCCTCAAAGTGGAAAAATGTCCCCTAAAGGGCTGACATCCTCCTAAATTAGGGTTTAATTTGTGCAAAAAGTGAAATTTTAAGTGAATTGTTTAATATTAATTTTTTAAGGGGGAAATATTAGGGTTTTTGACCCCTAATCTTGTGTTTTACTCCTTAATTTGTGGACAAACTATGTTAGCTACTTTTAGTATAAATATAGATCACAAATCTCATTTTAAATCACAACTCTCCCTCTTGTGAGAGACTTGGTCTGGAATTTTTGGCCTTCTTGGCTCTTTCTATCTCTTGTGCACTTTTGTATGGCTATACTTATGAATGGTTGATGGAAGAAGTGATGAGCTACCCTTGGAAGGCTATTCTATTGCTATTGTGGTGGATTATTTTGGCATTTTTCCTTGAATTGGTATGGTTTTTACTTTCTTGCTATCATTTATTTCAAGTCAATGTTATTGTGCTAGGAACTAGATGGGAAGTATAAGGGCATACATACCCACCTTAGTCTTCATCACTTTATGCTTCATCTTATTTCTTTAACAAGGGTTTGCTAAGAGAAGTATAAGGGCATACACCCTCTTAGCTTAAACCCTAGCCTAGAGAAACTTTCCTTGGGAAGTAAAAGGGATTACACCCTTAAGGAGGTAGCTTCTCTAAGCTCCTTTTGACTCAATTAAACCAATAGTAAAGGCACTAGTCATACTTTTTTGCATTGAAGATATAAAATCATTGCCTTGGGAAACATAATTTTTGACCTTTTGAAAGATCTCTTGCTTGAACTTGATTTGTCTCATTGAAAGGAGTCTTCCCCCACTAGGGCGTCCCATCACTCCCAAAACTCTAATTTCTATTACAAAATTTAACCTACAACCATTAGGGATACATAACCCTAGCTATTACCACTCTCATAACTCCTAAACTAACCCTAGACTAGCTATCTAACTTTGCTCATTTACTCTACTAACTAGGGCACATCTTTTGAGCTAGCTCTTGGAAACTTTTCATGGTTGATTTTGTTGCTACTTGCCACTGAATGCTACAGCCATAAGGATGCAATTTTTTGCAGAAAACACATGTTTACAACAACCATCTTATCTAGATTCCTAAGTTCCAATTTCCAGCCTATACTCATTGCTAAGTTTGATGTTGATTTACCTAACTAGTCTGGATATTTATATGTTGATTTTAGATGTTTTATTTGCTAATATAAGCTGATATCTATTGCTGTAAATTAGGGACAACAAGCTTAAATTTCTAATCTAACAAACATATATCATTGCAAAGTGTGTTTTCTTATGTCTCGGGCAGGTACAATCATCCAAAAAAGTACTATACCAGTGCGATAACAATTACTTGACTTGCAAGGCATCTCTCCCTACCTTTCATTCCACTTATAATTGACCTCTAAGGGATTTACTTCCATTTCCCTCTACCTCCATCTCAATCCTCCTAGAGTAACCAATATCACCTCCCTAGAGTGACCTAGTCACCCTTCAAGTGCCTGACCTACATCGAGGTGACATTGGGTGTAGGATTCCCAAGTTGTAGCACTTGTTTTATGGTTGGGTTGGACTTTTCCCAACCTACAACTTGTGCTATAAAATTTTTGCACCATTGTCGGGGAAGATTTTGAATCCTCTTCGTACCCTAACGACACTTTGGTAAGCTATCCAAAAGCCTTTCCCTTATCTTACCGGGCGACTCCACCCAAGGAACGTTCTCTTTCCACCTCTCTTGACGAGTTCATTTTGAAACTCATATGGTGACTCCACCTTCCCAGAACCCTTATTTTCCCAAAACTTTTCCCCCCGAGAGGTTCAATCTTTCTAAGATTTACCAAATAAGGCCTCCTCTCAAGCCTCCCGTTGCTAAAACCCTTTTCTACAAATCCCCTTCCCTTGCTCCAATGGCTCTCCCTTGGGAAAGATACCTCTACAAATCCCTTAACATGACCAATATCCAAGGCTACCCTAATTAAATGCCAACATATGTGAACAAGTGGTTGTCGAATTTCCCAAGAAACAATGTGATAACTGTCGAAGACCACATTTATGTCATGAGATGAGATATGGACAATGCAGGTATTGATCACGAAGATGTGGCCATGAGACTATTCGCTTCATCATTGAATGAAGAAGCTCTTGATTGGTTCATAGGACTCCCTGATAATCATATTGCGACCTATGATGCCTTTTCTTCCTTATTTAAAAGAATATGGTTGAGAAAAGTAGACGATGGGACACTAGGAACTCAGTTCAATCAAATAAAGAAAAAGGAGAATGAAATGGTAAAGGAATTCATTTCAAGATTTGATAGGTTGTACAATCAAATTCCAACAGATTATTGTCCTACAACATCATCGGTTCATCTCCTTTACATGAATTCCTTTGAAGGGAAGTTCTGATACATTCTTAAAGATAAAAATACCACGTCATTGGTAGAGGCTAAAGAATCCAGTATCAACAATGAAGAGAATCTCCTTGATTAAAAAATAGAACCTTTTTTAGTATCCTTGCAACAAGACATAATCAAGGACGAAGGTTTCCAACAATAGTGCTCTTGATCTGGTTGCTCTCCCGACTCAGAAGATAGACTAGATGAATACTCAGTTTGTCCAGGTGAAGGATCAACTTATGAACCATATAATTACAGTGGAAAGAAATCAATCTGCTCCCATACCTCTATTTTTTAGACAACATAGAGATGCTTTTGGTTGGAAACCAAGAACTCAACAAGAGGCAAAGGCCCCAGATACTTTGAAACCTGTTGGAATAGTTGATATAGAAGCATGGTGTCTCCCATGCCAAGAACCCCATATGGAAGATGAATTCCCCCGACAAGATGAATATTATCTTGACGATATACAATTCATGATTTGCAATCTCAATGATGAACATGTTACTCAATAAATGATCAATGAAGCTAGAAGAATAGGAGAAAGAGAGGGGGCGATCTAGGCCTTAAATAAACTGACAGATGATCAGAAGAAGGAATTAAGGAGGAGGGAAATTATAACCTATAGAAGAAATATTCTTCATCCCCTCCATTACAGCCTGATACTCCTCTTCCAACAACAGAAAAGGTGGCTCCACCACCTCCACCACTGGCATGTGAGTTGCTTCCAAAGGCAACTCCCACATATGACATTCAATTGAATATAGATGTTGCAAACATGTTTGGAAAAATGTATATGATGGTCCCAGTGACAGATATGTGTAAGATCCCTTTCATAAAAAGGGAATTTTTAAGGATATTACAAGTGCTAGTTGAAAAGGAGAATCCCCTCATCATGTTAAACACTATGTATCTCAATCGACCAAAAGACAAGAATCCTCCCTTCTATCTCTCATTAGGCATGAATGGCATCCGCTTGAACCACTGCATGCTTGATTCAGGGGCCTCAACAAATGTCATATCATTGAAGGTGATGAAACAACTTGGTTTGAAGACAACCTGACCTTATGCAAATGTTTGTGGTATCGATTCAAGAAGGGTTAAGGCCTTTGGAGTATGTGAATACGTTGAGGTATTTTTGATAGATTTTCCACATATCAACATCCTCATGGACATATTGGTGATCGATGTCCCTGATGCCTATGGGATGCTCTTGTCTAGGACTTGGTCCTCAACCCTTGGATGTCTCCTTAGTACGAACCTTAAACATGCATATATTCCCATGGGTGATGGCACGTATGAGATATTACATAACATGGAAAACAAAGATACACATGTGATGAATTTGAGTGGCCCGAATTATGTCAGTGAACACTACCATAATATACCTCCACAGATCATTGAGTATGATCCATCCGAGTTACCCTTCATGCAGGAAGATGCAATACAAATGTTTCTTCCATGGACAGATAAAAATAAGATTGCACAGTACCATAGGAAGGAGTTAGAATCTATTAATATTATACAAAAGGAAGATGATAAAAATGAAGAATTCATCGAAGATACAGTCCACACGGAGCTTCCATACAATGAGAATACACCTTGCATCAATTTAAATGAAGGATCATTGATTTAAATGAAGGAAGTCTTGTGCTCATCTGGGAAAAAAGAAAGGGAAAGCCCATATACAAACAGAAAGACAACAATTCTTGGCTTGGGCCTTACATCATCAGGTAGAAGTCTGATAAAGAAAGGTACTATTTGACAACATTAGACATGAGAAAGATGCCACTACTAGTAGATGGGTCTCTTCTCCAACCTCACATCCAGGTCACATGACTTCTTCAGGGCCCATTCCCTAGGTAAGTAGGTAAGTCATTTTGATTTCCTGCATTTGCATCTTGATTGCTCATACTAGTTTAGAAGCACTTTATTCTACTTGCATATTGATTTCATGCTTAGTTTAGATTTTTTTTGAAAAAAAATGTCAAAATTTTATTTTTCTAGTTCAATTGGTTTTGATTATGATCATATGAGAACAAGGATGAGTAGGCCATCCTGCACTTGATAGTCTGATGTTTCCTTGCAGACACATGTCTACTAGGAGATGTTGCGGTTCTCATGCACTCTACGACGAGCACATGTCCCCAAGTAGGATCCAAATGTTATCCCCATTTTGTTGATAACTAAGGAGATGATGTCTAAAGTCCCTCAGGTTGCATATATGGAGTGCCAAGAGACTACATGACTAGCAATACCCTTTGCACATATGAAAAACCCACTCACCACCATAGGTGGTCACAGGTTTACAGATGGCATCCAGCACACCAGCTGGCTTCCAAAAGGCAGTGGGCCTTGCTCCATGAGGTATAAGTCAGTATTATGGTGAGCATCATTTCAATATTTAATACATTTGATTATGTTGTATCTTAGATAGCTCTAGATTTCATGATATGTGCTTGGACACTATTCCTTTTTCCCTGCTTCACCTTGGTGGTTGAAATTGCGCCCTAGTAAGTGGTTTTCCTTGGGGATGGGTTTGCTACTAGGAACTCCCTTAATGATCCATCGTACTGTTACCGACCATACTTACCACCTTCCATCATTATTCCCCTCCATTTCCTTTTCTCTTTAGATTTTAGGGTATATTGACCCAAGAAGGGGTTGTCCCTCATTCTATGGGAAGAAGGGGATAAAGGCCCAGAGGGATTGGTGTTGGGTAAAAGATAAAAGCCTTATATAAACCTTCCATATGCTTCACCCAGGGATCACCCAAGAAAGAAATGAAACACTTATTTTTGAATAAAGGGGATCCACATCATAATAAATAAATGCTTGAAAGGTTAGTTGAAGGATAAGAGGTCTCATCACGAGCATACCTATCACGTTCATGGATATCTGGTGGTATGAAATTGTCATCATTTGATCACAAAACTAGGGAAATTGATCTCAATTGCATGGTTGAGAGAAAGGGGGTCTCATCACGAGCCTTACTTCTCATTTCCATTAGGTCTTTATGATTGACATTTCCATCACCTGGTCACCACGCCAGGGAATTGACCTTCAAGAGCAGTGATAGTGACAGTGGTAGTGACAGTGATAATGACAGTGGGAGTGAAAGTGGCGGTGCAAGTGATCGTGACAATGTTAGTGACAATGGTAGTGGCAGTGGCAGTGGCAGTGGCAGTGATTGTGGTAGTGATAGTTGGTCTACACTTATATTTTAGGGCAATATGATGGGGCAAGGAAAGGGTGTTGTAGCCTCCTTTTGGTTGGTGGTAGAGAACTCAGGGAGTTGGATCTTCCTTCAAGTTGGAGCCTGAGAATCAGGGGGTTGTAGCCTCCTTCTGTATGGAGCCAGAGAATTGAGGGAGTTGTAACTTCCTTTAGGTTGGAGCCTGATAATAGGGGGTTGGAGCCTCCTTCTAGTTGCAGTTCGAGAATTTAGAATTTGGTTCTTCCTATGAATGGATTCTTGATATATATAAGAAATCATTCCATGGTTTTCTCCCATTTGGGTTTACACGTAAATATTGGTGTACTTTTTATTTAATGTGATGATGTTGATGGGATGTTGTTTATGATTATATGCTCATGATATATTGAATGCAATCATAGATGATACATTGATGATAAACTGTTGAACATTGTTGATAAAGTGAAAGATTATATATTGTGGTTAAAAGTGGTATAGAGTGCTAATACTNGATGGAAATACTATGAATCCTAGATAAGAAGGATGAAAACATATGTACAAGAACATGGATTCATAGTATTTCCATCAAATTGTAGTATTCCAACAATTGGTATCAGAGCAAGTTCCTTTAGGAAACAATTTAACCACTAGAAGGAAGATCATGGAGAGCAATAGTTTGTATAAGAATGGAATACTACAATTTGATGGAAATACTATGAATTCTAGATAAGAAGGATGAAAACATATGTACAAGAACATGGATTTGATGTTTGAAAATCAATAGTAGACGGATACAAAGAGCCTGCCACTCCAACCGATAATGATGGAAAGAAACTCAGTCAAAACAATTCGAGGGCTAAAACTATCATCCTGAATGGTTTAGTTGATTCAGTATATGTCAAGGTTATGCATTGTGATTTTTCAAAGGAGATATGGGACAAAATTCATAATGTTTATGAAGGGAATGCCAAAGTCAAAGGAGCCAATCTTGAAACTTATAAAGGTCAATTTGAACAACCAAAGATGAAAGAAGAGGAAGACATTATAGCCTACTTTCTACGAGTTGATGAAATAATGAATGCTATTAAAGGTTTGGGAGAAGAAGTGAAAGAACCAGTCATTATTCAAAAGGTACTAAGGTCTCTACCAATGAGATTTGATCCGAAGATTTCAGCCCTAGAAGAAAGAGAAAACTTGGGTACGATAAGTATGGATGAGCTATATGGAATATTTACAACTTGTGAAATGATGGAAGTACATGAAAATCCATCCACAAAAGAAGCAGCCATTAAAGCACCCAAAATAAAAAATAAGAAGAAAAGGCCCGAGTCAAAGCCAAATTGCAGTTGTATCGATGATTCAGATGAGGATGAAAAATATCCAACTTCGTAAGGAAGTTGAAGAGAGGAACTGACAAGTACAAAGGTATGCTTCCCTTAAAATGTTTTAATTGTGGTAAAATTGGTCATTTTGCAAATAAGTGTCCTTATGATAAAAAGTCAGATAGTGATGAAGAGGAAGATCCCAAGAAAGAAAAGAAATATGAAAAGGGAAACATGAAAGATAAAAGGAAAGTCTTTAAGAAAAATTTCTACTCAAGAGAAGACATTTCTTCATTCGATGAAGATGATGAAAGCGACATTGACTCAGAGAAAATACTCTTTATGGATACAAAAAATCAGAAAAATGACAAAGAAGGTGAAGTGGATCTTGAGGAAGAATTAATCTGTGCTTTAACTGAGCTAAAGAAAGAAAGGAAGAAAAAAAATCATTCAAAGAAGAAAAAATCCACTTGAAAACCCTACTTGAAGAAAGAAAAAGAAAGGAAGAAGTAATGCAGATCCAAATGATAAAGAAAGAAAAAGAGTGTGAGAAGCTTGAAAAGGAAATCGTGACCTTGAGAGTTGAAGTCAGCAAGCTCAACAAGAACTTGAAAATTTCTCAAGTGTTAGAAAATATTTTTAATAGTCAAAGGCCATACAGTGACTAATCCGGACTAGGATACAAGAATGTTCATTTTGAGGAAGGTTCAAGCTCCATGACGAAAAAATAGAACAAAGGAGTTATGCAGAAGTTCTCAAAGGAAGGAATCATGGTCAACAAGAATTAGAAAGGAATGAATACAAAAGACCTTTTACATTCATGCAACAAAGAAGCTTCAATCATTGTGAAAGAAACAACCAAAGAGAAGATCTTGATCAACCAAGGCATAATTACAGAAGGGCTACACCACAAAGAACATCATTCACTCCCAGGTATGTAAATTTATTTTATGGTCATTGTTTTAATTGTACTAACTTTGGACATAAAGTTGTAGATTGCAAGGCTTATGAAAGAAATGATCATGCAATAAATGCATATGTGGCTCCGCATATTATTGAATGTTACAAATGCCACAACTATGGACACATAGCTCGAAATTTTAAAAGTGTGATAAAGCCTCCCATGAAATAAAATATTGATGATAGATACAAGAAGGCTTGGAAAAGAAGTGAAGAACAAGAAGAGCAGGTAAATGAAGAAAATGTTCAGGGAATCATACTTACAGGATTTGCAGTAGCACAAGATCATGATGAATTTATAGGAAAAGAGGAAAGTGTTAGAATTCAGGAAAAGGTTGAAGAAGAAGATGTCAAAACTTAGGATGATGACATAATTTACAAAGAGGATGAAGAGGAATGTGTCTATGTTGATATTGTGATAGCTGTGGGAGGTATTAACCTCTATGTGTAAACTTGACAAGACTAGAATATTCCGAGAATCAAGAGAAACCCTAAAACGTTGGATAAAAAACCCTAGAAGAAAAGTTGTCTCAAGAGATTAATTAATATTGAGTTATTAGTCTCCAGGAAGAGAAGTCATCCCAGTCAAGTAAGTTAGAACACTATAAATAAGAGGGCGCTAGAGCTCATTTTTCATTCACACACTCACAACTCTTGTAGCTGCAACAATGTAGACTTGGTCTGTTGGTTATGGTTTGGACTTTTTTCTTGGTCTTTGGTTATTCTTGCTTTGTGCTCTAGCCTTGGATAAAGGTGCGCTACCTTGGTTGGCTATTGGATTGCTTCCAGAATTATTCTATATATAAAGGTTAAGGTGCTTAGGGGTGGCCTTTGTGCCTATGGTTGGGTGGCAATATTGCTATATTGTCTATGGGGAAACAAACACACCTATTTTTCTAAAAGGTTATGGGCCCACACTATCTTCAGACTGTCTGACCATTGGAAGATATATTGGGAGGATTTGCTCAGTTGCAGTTGCAGCACAACCAAATTTTTGTTGTAATAACAAAACCCTAACCCTCTTGTTTAGGCACCTTAAGTGAATATCTTGATCTAATTTCTGAATAGCCTAGTGCACCCTAGCCTAACGCTTCTTTTGGTACTCTCAACAAGCTAAGGCGTCAAGTTTGAGTTTTGGGTCAAAGTCAAAGGTTGACCAAGTAAAAGTAGTCATCATTTACTCTATGAAGTCAGAAAACAATTTATAAGGGGCTTCTAACTTCAGAGCATGGAAGACAAGGATTGACCTCATCCTTGCCAAAAATAAAGTGTTGGATATCGTGAAAGGTAAGATCATGGAACCACAATTTAAAGCAGGAAAAGAAAATGAGCCTCAGAACGTTGCAGTTATGGAGAAGTTCAAGGACAATGAAATCAACACTATGAGCATCATAGTGGACTCTGTAAAACACCACTTGATACCCTACATCGGTCATCTAGACTCATCTAAGAATATGTACGATGCCCTAACTAACCTATTCTCAGTCAAAAACATTGGACAAGTGATGAGTCTGAAGAATGAGCTCCTTGACATGAAAATGAATGATGATGACATCATAACATCATACTATGTAAGAATATCTCAGTTAAGAGATCAACTACACGCTATTGAAGAAATAATTTCAGAAAAGGAACTAGTAAATATAGTACTCAATGGCCTTCCCAAGACATGGGATGAATTTTCCGCAAGAATGAACACAAGAAAGGAGTATCCTACATTTGAAGAGATTTGTTGCTATGCACAAGAAGAATCAAGGATTAGCGCAAAAGATAAATCCCAAAAGAAATATGATGATCAAGCCTTCACAACAAAGTTCAAGAATTTCAGGAATAAGAAGAAGTTTGGCTTAAGGAAGAAACCAAATCAAGAAAAAGATATGTAAAAAATACAATCCTTCAACTCTCGAAGACATGGTCACTAAAATAACCACTGTCCCGAGTTAAAGAAAAGGAAGGAAACACACGAAGCAAAAATTGCCGAAGAAAGGGAACCCTCAAAGAAATCCAAGCAGGATAAAACAAACTTCTTCTTCTAATCAAGGTAACAATATTCTTCTGTAACATAGTTCTTGTACACACCATGTTTACATAGTTTCTATACATATCATGTGTATCTATTTCTTATAAGATAATAATGTTAGTGAAACAATACCTATGGAAGAATAACAATATAAGAATTGTTATTATGACGATTACAAGTCAAGTAATGTACATGAAAAAGATGAAGTGCGTTGACAATATTTGGTGACAAATTTATGAGGAATCTATTATATAAGTAGCAACTGCCAGATAGACCGAAATCATAATCAAACTTGAAGAGAACTAGAAGGAGTCAGACCAGAGATAAGTCAATAATCAAGAGGAAACTAGAATAAGACTTGGGACACTTTATAGAAAACAATAAGGATGCAGATGAAAGCATGGACTCTCTGATATGGAGGGAGTTGATTGCAGAATTCCAAAAGAAGAGCATGCATTCATGCATGTATCCAGGATTAGGAGGGAGCTAATCCTAAATGATATTATCCATATAAGAATCTGTGAAGATTGTAATGTATATGCCCATGTTCCCCATTGAAAGTAGCAACCATGATAAGCAACATGTGTTCAATTTGACTCTAGAGTAAGTCTTCTTCAAAAAGAAGCCTTAAGTATCCTTGGTTTTCCATCTACATATATGTTCCTATGATGAAAGGAAGAAGTTGGAATCTTCAAGAAGGAAGGCCATGTAATCTATAGAAGACTCCATGGACCCCAAAGTTAAAGAGGAACACGAGGAAGAACATGAAGATTCTGAGAAAGAAAGAAAAACCATAACAACCAATTATTATACCGAAAATCATAAGACTACCAACATGGTTTGAACCCACTAGAAGCAGTCAAGCAGAAGGAATGGAAGTTGTGATGAAGAAAAATGTATGTAAGAAATTGTGAAAAATACTTATGAATGGAAGCATTGTGAGATTCAGAACTAGAGGTTCTTCCATAAGGAGGGAGAAGACTAAGACGACAAATTATTCTAGTAAACCAGATATACCTCTATTTGAGCTATTATATCTCTTGCAATATACATGGATTGAATTTTACATCAGTTGGATGCAAAATACTGTTCTTCTCAATAGATAAATCTCAAGGTTTACATTAGTTGGATGTAAAAGACTGTTCTTCCCAATTGAGGAAGAAGCTTATGTAGAGAAATCTCAAGGTTTTAAGGTATACCAGAAAGAGACCCATGTATGAAGATAGAAGAATACCTTTTATGGATTCAAGCAACTTGATGCAAAGTATCTCATATACAACAGAAGCATGGTGAAAACTTCCTATGACAAAGAAAGTGTATTAGAATGGTTACTCAAAAATATGGGATGATGGACTGTTAATCCATGAAAAACTCCCATGCTGACAGATCTGAAGAACTTGAGAGACTCTAATCCAGTAGACCCATCTTTGTATTCACAATTGATTGGCTCGTTAATGTATTTGGAAAATACTCAACTGGATATTTGCCTTGTGGAACGTTTGATTTATGATATACAACTGCATGGATTTATCCATTCAAATTGGGCAGGGAGTGCAAATTACAGAATAAGTGCTACTTGGATATGTTTCTGTTTGAGCTTTTCCACAATGTCATGGACTAGCAGGAAACAAAAGTATGTTGCACTCAGTATTGCAAAAGTAGAGTATATTGCAGTTTGTGATGCTTGTACGAAAGCAATATGGCTCCGTAAGTTGGTTTTTGGACCGTTTGATCAGGTGTTGAATTCGACAATGATATATTGTAATGATCAAGAGCTATGTGAAGGTTTTAGAGAAATCAGTGTTCCATGACATGTCAAATCATATTAAGATCAAACATTATATTCTCCATGATAAAGTCCAGAAGAGAGAAAAAGGTTCTCCAGTATATCTCCACAAGTGAGTAGATAACAAATATTTTGGTAAAGCCTCTGTCCAAGATGAGAAGTTTGCGTACTCAAGGGAGAAGTCGGGGATCATGGAGACGACTTCCTTATTGAAAAAGGAAGTGATTACTCCCAGGTTGGGAGGGAGCACTGATATGTTATTTATTTATGGGAAGTTCCTTTCGAGTTTAGAAAGTGGTTCGAGATTTCTGGCGGAGAGTCATTTTCCAATTCGAAAAATGGTCCAGATTGGACAATCATTTTCATAATGAAAATGGTCCGATAGATTGTTGATGTACCATAGACAATGATTCCCCTTGTGGCCAGTGTGGGGGAATGGTCTAGGACAATCACTCTTATTGGAAGTCAATCTGAGTAGTGGTCAAGTAGAATTGTTTTCCTCGCCAGACAGTCATTCTTTTGAAGTTGACAGTTGTGAGTAGTTTCAAAGAATGGTCCCTTTTGGAGGTTGGTGCAGGGCAATCATTTCCATAGAAAATGGTCTGAACAATCATTCCCTAGGGAAACATCATTCTCTCTAGGTTGCACTATGATTACTGCTGGAGGAATGGCCCAGTTAGGTGAATGGTTCAGGTTCAACAATTAGGGATATACATTCCCTAGGGTAGATTCATTCTCTCCAGGTTGCACTATGATTAGTGATGAAGGAATGGCCTAGTTAGGTGAATGGTCCAGGCTCAGAAACTAGGGACAATTATTATTTTATGCTTGAGAAGAATAGTCCAGATAGACCATGGATGATGTGTTACTTTTTGAGGGAAGATGCTCTTCCAGATCTCAAAGATGTGAGTGGAAGAATGACCTAGATGACTCAGTTTGTATCATGATATTGTTGATATCAAATGATATGATTGTCGTGGAGACTGTATGTCTCTGGACAATAGTTGTATGCTACTGTGGTGGATGTGATCCACTGGTAGTGACTGTGTCTCATTGGTTAGTAGCTGTGTGCTACTAGGAGTGGTTGTGTACCACTAGGTAGTAGTTGTGTACTACAATGGATAGACACAGTTGTGTTCTATTGGATGGGATTGTTCTGATTTTCATGGAGACTATCACTAGAATTGGAGATGGTTACCAGCTATATGGATAGTTAGTATGATGATGGATAGACATTCTCCATGTGGAGAATGGTCCAGGCAAGACAAATTGCTAGTGGACAAACATTCTCACTGTGGAAAATACTCCAGGATAGTCATTCTTCTAGGACGTATGTCCAGATTAGAAGAATAGTCCTTGTAGCCCATGGCGTGGCTTTCAAAATCTATTGAAAAAATTATTCTTCTAGGACATATGTCTGGATTAGAAGAATAGTTCTTGTATCACTTTGTGGAGTGAGTGACTTATTCAACATCATGCCCGATTACTCATATGGAGTATCGAGAAATTATGCAGTTGATGCTATCAGATGATATTGATAATGATGATGTTGCTCGTGAGTTGATCTATGTGATCATGAGATAACATGTGTGTGTATGATGATGCTATCGGTTGAATGGTCCGTTTGTGCTCAAGACCATTTCCTTTAAATACCTCCCTAGCTAGGAGGGAGTGTTGATATTATGGTAGCTGTAGGAGGTATTAACCTCTATGTGTAACCTTGATGAGACTATAATATTCCGGGAAGCAAGAGAAACCCTAAAACGTTGGATAAAACCCCTAGAAGACAAGTCGACTCAAGATATTAATTAATATTTAGTTATTAGTCTCTAGGAAGAGAAGTCGACCCAGTCAAGTGAGTTAGAGCACTATAAATAAGAGGGCGCTAGAGCTCATTTTTCATTCACACACTCACAACTGCATAAGGACAAGAAGTGTGCATGATTGGAGGAAAATTGCAGTTGCAACAATGCCAACTTGGTCTCTTGGTTATGGTTTGAAATTTCTACTTGGTCTTTGGTTATTATTGCTAGCCTTGGAGAAATATGTGCTACCTTGGTTGGCTATTGGATTGCTTCCAGAATTATTCTTTCTGTCAAGGTTAAGGTGCTCGGGGGTGGACTTTGTGCCTATGGTTGGGTGACAATATTGCTATATTGTCTATGGTGAAACGAGCACACCCATTTTTATAACAGTTTCCACAAATGAAGAGGAATATTACTCCCCATCAAAACATGTATTGTTCTGAGCCGTCCGACTTGGAGACTCCCAACAAATATGTATGTTGAACAGGGGGAGTCCATGTAGTAGACACTACATATCATAGAACCATCTTTCGAGCAGTATGAAGTGTTTGCAGAGACAGATTTAGAGCAGTCAGATAATAGAAGTACAAAATGACAAATTGATCGATTGAGAAAGCAATGTTCCCACATAGGTATCGATTGGAAGTTTATTATTGTATTTATGTGGAGACATATTCAGTACAGGTTTTTCTAGACATGCAGAGTTTGGTTTGCAGTGGACACATTTGATATGTGATGATCAGTTGCAACCCTATAGTATGCAGTGGACACATTTGATATGTGATGATCAGTGGTAGTCGTATAGTACAATGACAAATGGGTCAACATTGTGGACAATTGAGTAGCAGGGTTATGAATAGTTTGTGACATATGAACAAATATGGGTTTGTGAGATGCTTAGCAGGGACAGGAAACACGGGTCAGATGCATAACACCATATTTACAATTGGAATCAATTGTTCATAGAAAGACAAGCAGTGAAATGCACAACAGAACAGGGAAAGAGCAACCATCAACAAAAGCTATATCATTAGAAGGACATTGTTGAACAGTATGGTCAAGTGAACATAACAAGTAAATGAAGAAATCAAATTTTGAATTCTTTTTATATATGTCAGTGAATTTCAAGAGGAAACACAAAAGGGAAATAAACAACACTGGAAGAGAGGAAAGGAAACATGTACATGTAGCCCTACATTGATCTACACAACATCGTGCATAGAAGTCAAGTCATCAAAGAGAGAGATCCATAAAGGAATATTAGTAGCATACAAATAGGGAGACATACCCACAGGGGGAGCTATTATTTTACCCATGATTGATTACAACAGTTACAATATTAGGAGGAGACATGTTGATAGGGCGAGTTAAGCTTTGGTCAAAGATGAAGATAAAGAACAGTGGCACGAAGACAGGGGGAGCATCCCCAAGGGTAGATACCCTTTTCCATTGATGTCAAAGAGGTAGAGATAGAAACATTGATGAGGAGCGATGATCATAGGGGGAGCATGAGCATGAGCGTTTCCATGTCTAAGTGTTTCCATCAATGTTGGTGTTGACATCAATGCCAAAGGGGGAGATTGTTGGACAATTAGTTGTCAGTGATGTCAAATCTTGGAGAGGTCCAGGGATGTTGGACAATTGATTGACATTTGTATGATCGAGATTGATGGTGAGTTAGTTGGGTACATTTGATTTAGTGTACAGGTAGCCTCGGAGGTGTGGTTATGGGACCCAAAGTTGATTAAAGAATATGTACATGAAGGGCAATGAAATTTTAGGTAAGACTATCATAGATGGATAATACACATAGTGTCGTTTCCAATAATATGTGGAACACCACGTGGTTCCTCACGGTTAGGGAGATATGGCTTTGTGATGTTGGAAGCCCCGAAGAATGGTCAAGAAGCCCCTAGTTGGTTACAAGTCTTTAATGAAAGGGTAAAGTGGTTGTAACAAAAAATTTCAAGAATCCCTAAAGTTAAGAAAAGAGGTCCTAAAATCAAGGAAAAATGTTACTTAGAAAAAAGTATAAATACACTTCAAGAAGTCTCTCATAAGCACATGATTTATACACACAAGTTCATTGAATATCTATCTAAGTGATCAAGTGATTCTTATATGAGGTAACCAAGGATATCTGAGGCATTTTTCAAAGGGAAGATGAAGTAAATAAGGTCGAAATTGCAAGGGAGGATGAAGTCTTGTGAGGATGTGTTCTAAGGTATGCAATTTACAGGCCATCTTACCATTTTCACTATAAATTTTTTTATAGAATGATCCAAATAGTGAAACCTGGAGAATATTGATAAGACATGTCAAGGTACATATGGTAGAAATTTAAGCTTCTAGGTCGTTGTATTTTGGGAGATAAACTCTATGGAAGATAGGGTTTTTGGCTAGTCCTGGAACTAGTCTCAAATAAGTGTTCCGGGTAAAAAGGTCAATTATTCATGGAAGACCTAAATTCAGCGAGATCAAATGCATTGGATATAATACAGTCCATAGTATATTGTGTGTGAGTTTTATATCTATATATAAAATATTCCACGCATGGCATGCTATACAAGTTCGCTCTATAGAATAAGCTAGAATTCAACAAGGTTTGTCATTTTTGCTATAACTCCTTTTCTGGGAGCTTCCAAGTAGTGAAACCTAGAGGAATTATAGAGACGATATTGAATAATATTGTTTACAATTTTCAGACCTTTGTTCATTATAACTACATATTTATGCTTGTTGAAAATTATGTCTTGTGACTAATCCAAAAACTAGTCCCTTGAGACTAAGGTAAAGTTTGATGAAGATGCTATTCTCTTGTTGCTGAAGTTGAGGAAGGTTTGCAGGTTTGTGATCACATACACTAGGTCTGTTACAGAGTTACATGTATGTTTATATGGATGTTTTTCGGGTTACATGTTGATGATGTTATGATGTCTGGCATGATTGAGACATATTATGAGTGATATGGTATATGGTTGAGGCACATGGTTTGAGGTACATGATTGGATGCATGTCTTGTTGATATTGGTATAATAATTGTTGAGGAATAGCTTGGTTGTTGGTTTAGCACACGATTGAAGTGCATGTTGGACACTTGATGTTGGCATAGTGCTTGAGGCACATCTTGGTGATATTGGCATATTGGTGGAGGTTTGGTGCATGGTTGATGCACTGGTTATGTCATAGGTTGATGTACATGGTTATGGTACAAGTTGATGTACATGGTTGACGTGCATGGTTGGCACATGGTATGGTACATGTGTTGATGTACATGGTTGTTGTACATACATGTTTTGGTACAGTCTGATGCATGGTATGTTCTAGTTAGTTGATGAGCATATACATGTTGATGTGACAATGATAGTGACAGTGACAGTGACACTGAAAGTGACAGTGGAAATGATAGTGAGAGTGGCAGTGAGAGTGGCAGTGATAGTGACAATGATAGTGATAGTGGCAGTGACAATGGAAGTGATTGTGGTATGACAATTGGTCTACACTTATATTTCAGGGTGGCAGGACAGGGCAAGGAAATGGGGTTGTATCCTCCTTCTGGTTGGTGCCAGATAAATCATGGAGTTGGAGGTTCCTTCAGGTTATATCTTGAGAATCAGGGGGTTGTAGTCTCCTTCTGGTTGGAGCCAGAGAATTCAGGGAGTTGTATCTTCCTTCAGGTTGGAGCCTGAGAATAGGGGGTTGGAGCCTCATTCCAATTACAACTAGAGAATTTGGAAGTTGGTGCTTCCTATGAATGAATTCTTGATATATATAAGAAATATATCCACGGTTTTCTCCCATTTGGCTTTCCACGTAAATACTGGTGTAATGTGTATTTGATGTGATGATGTTGATGTGATGTTGTTTATGATTATATGCTCATGATATATTGAATGAAATCATAGATTATACATTGATGATAAACTGTTGAACATTGTTGATAAAATGAAAGATTATATATTGTAGTTAAAAGTGGTATAAAGTGATAATACTGATTCACCTCCCCCTTCAATATTCCAACAATATACAATTAAGATGTGTTACTATCATTAACAATTTATTGCGTATGTAACACACTCGAAATTCAAGACTTGTCATTAGGTATCTTACAAGTGACATATGTAGATAAACCTATCTATATATCCATGAGTGTGTTTCTCATATGATCATTTTGGAGAAAACAATTTACAATTTTGACTTTGTTCAACGTAAATGACCTCTAAGACCAACAACGTGCTCACAAATTATGGAGAGGAGACTTTATGCATATGCACACCCATAAAT
>ML791682.1:208127-227302 GCA_009831015.1 Picea engelmannii
ATATATATCATTGGGGGTGTAGATATGGTGACTTGTATATGCATATTCATCCCTATATATTGATAATTAAGAAACTAAGAAGTGAGATCTATAGAAAAAAAAGCTTAATGACATGTTTATATCCTTGCATGGCTCAATTAAACAAAAAATTATGATATATTTGCAAAGAAAGTTTGACACACCTGGATAAGAATCTATACATTCCAAGAGTAGATATAGAATTTTCCAGAAAGATCAGATTAAAATTTCACGCTAGCAATGGTAATTTGGTAGTCACCACAACCATTACAATTTCTTCTTTTGGATAACAAAGATAGATCCTATTCGCTCATAGTGATTAGATACTCACCAATGATTTCTTCTAGCTAGTTAGAAATGTTTTGGAAAATCTAGTACTTACAACATAGACCAACAAATCTCCTGCAACACCTTGTAATACGCAAACGTTATAACTCTAAACTCTTGCTGACCAGTCATGTCTCAAATTTGCAAAAGGATTTCATAGCAAAACTTATTCAGCGACGACATTCCAAAATCGACGACCATAAAATGTAACACACACTGTTGACTTTTTAATGTAAATCACCCTAATTTTCAACATTTAAAAAATAACAAAAAGAAATGTGGAGAATAGTATCACCGTATCACATGAACAATAAATAATTCCACAATCATGTCAAACTCGCAGCCCCGAGAGTTGAGCAGTGTAAACTGTAATAATTACTAAAACAATAGGCATTGTTTCAGAGTCCTCACATAACCAAACCTATCAAAATTTGTTATAACATACACTATTCATTTCTACCAGAGATAACCCTAGTTAATCAAAAGATCCCTTGAAAATGTATTATCATTATGTCATAAATAAGGTCGACAATCATCAACAATGTGCAATGTTTAATATGCAAAATAAATTCTAAAAACCAATGAAGGTGTTTCCTATTCTCTACAAATTCCCAACAGACATAATACAAGCCCTATCAACAAAATGTAACAACAAGCAAATAAAATACAAGTCATAAACTGAATACATAGGATTATAACTCGAGAAAACCCCCAAAAAACTTCACTATACATTGAAAAATCTGTCTTAGTCAGAGAATCTCACAACTATGAAAATATTGAAAAGGTGTAGAATTTGAACTTTTGTAAAACAACTTTGACATGTGGTACCAAGTTTTTGTTTAATCATGAACCCATCTTATAAATTCATCATAGAAGCTTTATCACGTTTCCCTCATAAATTATAAATTACCACTATTGATGAAATAAAAACAATAATAAATTAATGTTTAGAAAATAACAGGGGCCATGGCACAAAATTGTTCTTTGAAATATCATCCCCTTATAGCTATAACAAAAATAATTGTAAATTCTTAAACAAGGCATCACAAAGCGAAGAAAACAAATGCATACAACAAAATATACAAGAAATATAAAACATGAAAGAAAAAAATTAGTAGAACAATTTATTCAAATGATCTTGTAGAATATTGCAAATGTTCCAATACAATAACCTACGACAAGCATGGTAAAGCTGCAGACAATCATATATACAATAAGTAAAAATCAGGAAAGAAAAGAATTAGAACTAGAACCATTTATTCAAATTATCTTACAGAACATTGCAATTGTTCCAATAGACTAAGATAAGTGTGGTAGCGCTTCTTGATGAAGGATAACATACACATTAGGCATTTACTGCTTCATTCTTGGAGATGAATTCTCTAAGATATAAAAATCAAATCAACATGCCAGTGATCAGAAGAAGCAAAAAGAAACATAAATAAAATTAAAAAATACCTTCTAGTTTGTTCTAGTCATTTGATGAAGTGAGAAACCCATGTTAAAACAAGTTGTCTGCTCTCATCCTTGTGCACTCCTATGATAATGATGATGATCTAGTTTAAAACCTACCAAGCTTATTGGGATGATCCAATTTAAAACCTAAAACCTAGTGGGCTTATAAGTTTTCCTCACATGGAGGCTCGTAATTTATTAATTTAATATATTAAATGGTAGAAATGGTATGTAAAGGGGTTGCATTTCTTAAACTTAAACTTCAGAGTTGAATTTTTGAGAAGAGAAGAATGTTATAAACACACAGATAGCTCTTACAAAATCAGTCTAACAATATACATTGCAATAATATCCACGATGCGTAGTAGACAACAAAAATAGAAAACAAGATCAAGTTACTATATGAATTAATTTTTCAAATGTTTATATATAAGTAAATCAGGGTGAGAATTGAACTTGAGACCTTCTTTACATATTTCTTTCCATTTACATGACATTTGCCAATAGATCTACCCCCCTGTGAGCTAATTCCTTGAAATATTAACCACCGGATTGGATTGTAATAAAACTCATTTATTTGTTAAGATTTTCCATTCCCAATTCACCCCACTATCCTTTCCATTGATGGAGTGTTATCCTTTCCATTGATGGAGTGTGAAGCATTTGAAACGTTTTAACATAAATATACAATTCGAGGGCCATGCCACTATCCTTTCCATTGATGGAGTGTGGAGCATTTGAAACGTTTTAACATAAATATACAATTCCAAGGCCATGCGATATTCTATGCAGGAGATCATTCTTTACACTGTTTAAAGTTGTGAAATGTCTCTGGTAATTATTAGAGGCTGCATTGAAATGCGGAGCACCATAAATTTGAATAATGCTCATGTGAACAAAGATATCGTTTCCACATTTCGTCCTCGGGTAGCTTTTAATTAAGATAGCACGAAGTATTAAAGGTGTTTTAACATAAAAACGTACTTTTTAAATAGCCTTTAATACTCCGTGCTCTCTTAACTACACACTGCTCAAACACAAAATGCTGAAGAGGAAATATCTGTTCACGTGAGTGCAACAATATTATAGATAAACAAATTTAAATATTTAAAAATAATAATAAAATTTAATTTGTAAAGTTTAACTATGAAAATTGGCAATTCTTTTTGGTTAATTACAAATTAATAGTTGGTCAATGAAAACTCATTGTTATAGTCCTGCTTTGTAAAAGACTAATAAGTAAACCAATGACTAACCATTTTAATTTCAAAATGTTTTAAATGATGTGCATCAACTATATCATTAATCGCTTGCATATTAAAGGATATGCATCAACCATATCATTAATCCCTTGTGTAGTGTTTATTGGAAAAAAAAAGTTGGCAATTTTTTTTGGTCAACTGCAAATTAATAGTTGGTCAATGAAAACTCATTGCTATAGTCCTGCTTTGTAAAAGACTAATAACTAAAACAATGACTAACCATTTTAACTTCAAAATGTTTTAAATGATGTACATCAACTATATCATTAATCACTTGCATATTAAAGGATATGCATCAACCATATCATTAATCCCTTGTGTAATGTTTATTGAAAAAAAATTCATAATTATATTATAATGGTAATACATTTTATTATGGGATATAAAGATATTATCATTTATATATATTTTTATTAGAAAAAAATAATTTATTAATTACATTAGCATGGAGTGGTACATTTTATTGTGCGATATGATTGATTTTATTAAAATTTTTGAAGTTTATGTATTATGGATAAAATACATAGTTTAAATGCTTTACATGTTTATTCTTTTTTAGGCATTTTTCATGACGGGTTTCATCTAAAAACTGGTCAGAAATTTAGAAAAAAAATAGTTGGAATGATAGATTTCAGTGGTTCAACATACATGTTCTAGGTGTTTTGAAGTTTTTAAAGACTTGAGCAATGCAAAACTATAATTTTTTCAACAATCACATCATCACTTGAAAAAATAAAAAAACATATAATGTTTAGACTATGCCCAGATAAAAAAACTTGAAGTAAGCATAGACCTATGATATTGGCTGCACTATGTTTTCTAATACAACTTTTATATCTTTTAATTGAAAATAGGAAATCACAATATGAATTCTCAAGATATTTTGAAAGATGTGCACAATAGCTTGCAGTTATATCTCTTCTCGTATAATTTGTATATTATTACATTTATTGACCATGTATTTGATAATATGAATTTTATTATATATATTTTTTATTAAATATTTATTGATATTTGAAAAATAATATATTCATATCATAAAGTATCACATTTTAACAAATGGTTTGATATTTTTGATATTGATTAAATATTAAAAAATAATTAAATAACATTTTTTAAATGATTGTCATAATTTTTCTTTACGAAAAAAATATTTATATTTTAAAATTATAAAATTAAATTAATTTTCTTCACCATTTTATGTAAATATTAATGAATACTATTGATAAATTCCATTTCATGTTGCGTGGTTTTATCTAACGATGTCAATGAATCGCCTCTTAGTACAGTGTAAATGAGGCACCTTGCAGCATGGCATAGACACCCACCATCATCATTTCCCTCCTAAATATTATTCACCCTTCACCACCTTGTCTCACCTTCAATTTGCACATAGCTATGCAAGCATTCAAAGTGCTATAAGCAGGAGTTGTCATGCACATTGATTTGCAACAAAACATTTTATATTTGTAGTTTTGGGAAAGGATTAAGGGAAATATTTTACTAGAGAATCAGAGGTTTGTAGCTTAGTTGCATTGTTGGTGGCACTAGTGATTGTGGTCATGGGAGGTGCTACATAAGTGAAAAATACCAAATTTGTGTGGTCCGAGTGTAACATAGGGAATATCCCTCGAGATATCTTCCCAAATGGACTAGAAATGGTTTCCCAAAGCATCGAAACCATCGAAATTGGGACAAACAAGTTTTGGGGAAAAGCCCTCCCTAAAGCAATACATTCCACATAAATACAAAAGAATGGTTTACCAATTTGATTTTTCATCCTTATATATATTTAATGAAGTGTGAATTTAATAAATCTAATTTTAATCTGGATTGATCCGCAGGAGGTAGTAATTTCACTTTACACACCTAAAGTGATGGCCAAGAAATGACCTCTATACGCCATTACCCCTACCCCTTTAAATGTATTGATGCCCATTTATTTGAGTACCTGACATACACAAATTTTGGACACACACAAATAACTTTATTTTCTTCTTATGAATGTGGACAATCAATAAATGGCTAGTTAGTTTTGCTGAAAGGGGAATACATTGTAAATATGAAAATTATGTTCTTTTAATTCCCTCAATTAAAATATACTCTTATGGTCTGTCTTTTTCTTTTTAACTATGACAATTGACCATGATTCACCCATGATCAAATAAAAGGGAAAAGACAAAAACTTGACATTGGCTCTTGACATTTTAGTAGGAAAAATAGAATACAAATTTGTCTACATATTATAAGTATATGCATAACCATAGAACAAATCTTGCAAAGATGTAGAACTTATTCATGGCTTTTGTAATGTTTTCATCCCTTTCCTTCATTCTTCAATGAAAATAATATGCCCTTTATACAAATCTCAACAGTAACCCAGATCATTACGCCAGACACTCTTTTCTCCTGGGCCATAATCACTCGTTTAAAGTAAATCCATCTATGGCTCCATGCAACATGTGGTGTTCACATGAAAATATCTTGAAATATGCTACCTAAAATTATGCAACATTATAATGCAAATTATTCAAATTACAATTTGAATAAATTCACCAGTTCTTCCGAATTTCGAAGGTGTAATTCATTTCCAGGTAGCATTTTTCATTGTCATCAACAAACTAAAAGTAAAGAAACAAATAAATCTATCAAATGAGATCTAGTTTAATAGATAAGAAAACCTGAAGTAAGAAAATGATAATCTTGAGTTGAACGTAAAGAAACAAAGACAATTAAGCATCTATTATGGGAGTACCCTTTTGTTAAGTTGTGTTGGAATTGTGTCTATTATAGATTCAATTTATTCCTACATAGTTCATCATTTGGAGAACCACTCTTCTTGGGAATGGAGTACATTAGTTTTGAGCCATTACATTGCTCTATGGCAATGTGTCAAAACCGTGACTATATATACTTTGTGGTGTGTGTCTTAAAGGGTGTGACTATGACTATATATACTTTGTGGTGTGAATGTGTCAACATCGGACCAAATAATACATAACACACTGCTACCAGATGTAAGTACACTTTCAGAATTGGAAGAGAGGATTGTGTCACTGCGAATCACATTTGCACAGATCCGACCATGGGGTTATAAACGGTCCCAAATGGGCTTAACGTGATCAATTGTTAATGTGCCTGTCCATATGGATGTTGTGCAAAAAGAATTTCCAAAATCCATGGATAAAACCCTCACAATAGTTGTTGCATTGAAGTGGTGTTTGCAATACAAGAATGTATACTAGACATGTAGAGTATGTGTCAACATTGTCATGAGAGAATTGAAAGAATTGTGTTCTAGGAGTCTGTATAAGGAAGAAAACATCTATATAAATGAGGATTGGAATCATGTTCTTTAAGAGGAGACTGGAAACTCCACACAAAATGTAGACACCGATACTGAGAGTCACACCGTTGGTGAATCAGACAATGGAAAACCTAGAAATACGTTGATCCATGGACTCAAAGAGTCGCAACACATTCATGACTTGGAGGACAAGATCATCGAACTCACACCTGCTGAAGGCCAACACCCACTAGGAATTTTCAAGGACATATATGCAGAAGAGATGAACTTCCCAACACTTTTCTATGTAGACTCGCGTGACGGTGACATTACAAAACATTTTAGCTACCGAAAAATACTGAAATGGGAATTGCTACAAGAAAGCGAAGATTTCTCATGTCACACAACAAATCTGTTTTTCAAGACAATGCAAATAATAATTGAGAAAGTGCTCTCTTGCTTCTGGGTGCAAATAAGAAAATCTTAGCTGCGTGGAAGGAATATATTAGCAAAAGAATTCAAGTACAAAGAAAACTTAGAGAAACTTTTGAAATATGATATTGGACACATAGATTTCAAAAACATCAAGATCTCTCCTCATCACTTGCAACGAATCAAGAAAACTCTATTTACAATGATTCGACAATTGGGCCCCCCAACCTTTTTTGCCACATTTGCAAGTGCCGAACATCGATGGACTCCATTAGTAACTACACTAAATGAGCTAGATAGGAACATAAATAAGAGAAAGCAAACTGATACATTGGAAGACAGTGATATTGACTACCTCATAAGGAAAGACCCGGTCACATGTACTCGTTACTATAGACATAAAATCAACACCTTAAAGCAAATTATATGCCATGATGACACGTGCTTCGGAAAAGTTTCAGAACACTACTTTGTAACAGAGTTTCAAAATAGGGGAAGTGAACACGAACATGGCCTTATATGGATAGAAAATGCTCCAATATACGGAAAGGATAGTAACACGCAAATCGAGAAGTTTTTGGACCAGAACATTACCTGTGACATAGATAATTTCGATCAAGAACTCGCCAAAGTCCACATGCACTACCATACAAAGAGATGTAAGAAATGCAGAAACACGCACTGTAGATACAACTTTCCTATGCCACCAATGAAAATGACAAAAGTCATTGAACCACTTACTTCGTTCGACAATGTTCTCCTTGAGAAATCTAATTCCCTTCTCACATTTCTAGAACGAACATATTTTGACAACTTCATGAGCTTCGACGACTTGTTGATGGAACCGAAGATAACATAAGATGAGTACATCCAATTACTACAATCTACACTAAAGAAACCAACAATTTTCCTAAAATGAAAACCATCACATATTTGGAACAATAGTTTTGCAAAGGTCATGCCAAATATGTGGAATGTGAATACAAATGCACAATATGTCCTCAACGCATATGTTGCAACATCAAACTGTACCTCGAACATGACAAAAGTTGACAAATCTATGACATATGCATTTAGGAGAATACACAAAGAACATGAGAGAAGTCGAATTGATTCTATGCAAATGATACATACACTTGGAAGTACATTGATTAATCTTCAATTTAGTTATATTTTTAATATTTATTAAATATTAAAAAAAAATTAAATATCATTTTTTAAATGATTGTCATAAATTTTCTTTACGAAAAAAAACATTTATATTTTAAAATTATAAAATTAAATTATTTTTCTTCACCATTTTATGTAAATATTATGAATATTGTTGATAAGTTCCATTTCATGTCGTTTGGTCTCGTCTGACGATGTCAATGAAGCACCTCTTAGTACAGTGTAAACGAGGCACCTCACAACATGGCATAGACACCCACCATCATCATTTCCCTCTTAAATATTATTCACCCTCCACCACCTTATCTCACCTTCAATTTTCACCCAACTATGCAAGCATTCAAAGTGCTATAAGTAGGAGTTGTCATGTACATTAATTTGCAACAATAACATTTGCTATTTGTTGTTTGGGAAAGGATTAAGGGAAATATCTCACTAGAGAATAAGAGGTTTGCAGCTTAGTTGCATTGTTGGTGGCACTAGTGATCATGGTCATGGGTAGTGCTATAGAAGCGATAAATACCAAGTTTGCGTGGTCCAAGTGTAACATGGAAAAGATCCCTCGAGGTAGCTTCCCAAATGGACTAAAAATGATTTCCCAAAGCATCGAAACCATCGAAATTGGAACAACCAAGTTTTGGGAAAAAACCCTCCCTAAAGCAATACATTCCGCATAAATACAAAAGAATGGTTTACCAATCTAGTTTTTCATCCTTATATAGATTTAATGAAGTGTGAATTTAATAAATTTAAGTTTAAGCTAGATTGATCTGCACGAGGTAGTAATTTCACTTTACACACCTAAAGTGATGGCCAAGAAATGACCTCTATACGCCATTACCCCTACCACTTTAAATGTATTGATGCCCACTTTAAATGTATACACACAAACTCTGGACAAAAATAAATAACTTATTTTCTTCTTATAAATGCAAACAATCAATAAATATCTAGTTAGTTTTGCTTACAGTGAAAGTAAATATGAAAATTATGTTCTTTTAATTCCCTCAATTAAAATATACTCTTCTGATGTGTCTTTTTATTTTTAACTATGGCAATTGACTATGATTCACCCATGATCAAATCAAAGGGAAAAGACAAAAACTTGACATTAGCTCTTGAACATTTTAGGAGGAAAATTAGAGTACAAATTTGTGTACATATTATAAGTATATGCATAACCATAGAACATATCTTGCAAAGATGTAGAACGTATTCATGATTTTTGTAATGTTTTCATCCCTTTCCTTCAGTCTTCAATGAAAATAATATGCCCTCTATACAAATCTCAACAATAGCCCAAATCATTACGTCAGACACTCTTTTCTCTTGGTCCATAATCACTTGTTTAAAGTAAATCCATCTATGGATCCATGCAACATGTGGTGTTCACATGAAAATATCCTGAAATCTGCTACCTAAAACTATGCAACATTATAATGCAAACTATTCAAATTACACTCTGAATAAATTCACTAGTTCTTCTGAATTTCGAAGGTGTAATTCATTTCCAGGTAGCATTTCTCATCGTCATCAACAAACTAAAAGTAAAGAAACAAAGAAATCTATCAGATGAGATTTAGTTTAATATATAGGAAAACCTAAAGTAAGAAAATGATAATCTTGAGTTGAACGTAAAGAAACAAAGAAAATGATGATCTTAAATTGAAAGTAAAGAAACAATGAAAATATGTTAGATAAGATTGCATTTATTATATAGGAAAACCTTGAGATGGAAAATAATGATCTTGATACCTTGGTTCTAGCTGTGTAAGAACCCCTTGCCAGAATTCAAACAACATGGTTTCTTCATGAAAAACATTCTTTAAAGAAATGTTTATACCTCTTATGGACTCCATGTCCAGACTACCCAGTAGTTTCCCTTTTCATCTGCGCAAGCTCTCATCCTCCTACCAAAACATATTGGTTTTTCCTAGGTTAAATTATATTCGTAGTTAAAAATGCCAAGAAAAAAACACTTAAGTCTCCATTTTAGGAAACATATTATACATTGTATTTCTGAAGTTGTTCCTTGAGAGGAAGAAGCAGTCCAAGGATAAAATCCTCTCCAACTTTAGCACTATCCTTCTCCTCCTCATTTGATGGTACGAAGTCTTGCTAAACTGCCTCAACAATTTTTTATCCCTGTAATCATATCCTGAATGGTCGAAATCATCCACTTTGTCCACAGTTTCCTTCACTTTGTACACCTTTGAATTAAAAATGTTATAAACCACCACTTGTTATTCTCATAGAGCTCATCAAAACAAACATTGTTAGTACCCACTAAATCCAACGACCTCCACTGACATAATAATTAATTGATGAAATAAGAAACATGTGTAGAAGGATCAATCGTCACCATAGTCGTATTTGAGGATGAACAATTTTAAGGGTGATGATGGAGGGGCGGTTTTGAAGGACATGTGGACTGGAAACGGTTTCTGAAACCACTAGTATTGGGACAACCAAGTTTTGGAAAAAATCCCTCCCTAAAGAAATGCCTTTGGCTTAAATATAATAATATAAAATTATATTTATTTATATTTTTTAGAAATAGTGTGTTGTGTGTCTATATATTTACTTCAATTAAAAGAGAAAAGTAAATGGATTGAAAGAGTATATATAATGAAATTAATGTCGTCTTTTCTAAAGAAACTAAAGTAACTATAAAATTAGAATAAGAGATCTCATCTAAAAGTTCAGTATCCTTAATCAACATTGATACTTTTACCAACAATTATATATGTACATTATTGCTTCATAACTAACCAAAAACAACCAAAGCACTGACCTCATTATCAAATATATGTTTATAGCAATGCTTTTAGAGAACATGGAATGCAAAAACTCTCAAACAATGACAAAGACCAGCCAAGGTATCCTAAATCCTAAATCTAAAATCTCCCAATAAAGTTTCCCTCTAATACAATTGTCCCTAAAGAATGCTTGCCAAATGAGAATACACATGTGCTTACCAAGAGCTCATAAAAGGATAGTCCCATAAAATATGCTTCACCATTTTTACCTTTGAGCAAGAGATCCATAGACCACCACAAAGGCCACTCTTGGCCAAATTCTCTTTTGAGGGAGACCTTAATATATCACCAACCAAGCAAACAACCAGAGCTTATAAGAAACCATCACAAAAAAAATCATGTAACCTTCGAATCCAATGAATCTCAACATCTGTTGAAAGTTGTCGAGCATTAAGAACTAGACCTAAAACATGTCTATGATGAAGGATTGAATAAAGTCTGCAAGAATCATACTAGTCAATGGTCATCCAAAACTCCACTCGTAATCCAACTATAAGGGACTTGTCATATCAATTTTCATCTTACAAATATATTCCTATGGGATGAGCTCAATTGTGTCCAAAAAATTGGGTCAATCTACAAAAGATAATGAAAACTCACAAGCCATTGTACGCCAATATTTCCAAAAATGGGAACTATCATCCCATGAGTCCCTTTCGAAGAAAATATTCTTCCTACTTAATATCCTTGCCTAAAAACGTGGGATATCAGAGATACAAGTGCCATATATCTTCCAACCCCATATTAACCTCCTAGCCAAATCCCACCCAATGTTATTGCCCAACATCTACCAACCAACCAAGCCTACTACCCTCCTCCAAGCTAACCAAATACTCTTGAATATGAAGGACCCAACAATATTGAAATTATGGGGGGAAGATGTGACATGACATAGGTCAAACAAACCCCTAATTTTATCAACATGTTCAACTCAAAGAATTTTGTGGCATCAAAACCCACCAAGGAAATGTACCCTCCAAGCATTTAACCACCCATTGGTCACCAAGATATTCCTATAATTCACAACATGAATTGGACTAAGGCCTCCCTCATCCTTGGGTACAATGTAAACATCCCAAGACACCATGGGAAGACCCCAAATCTCATTGTACTTGGATCACAAGTATGAACACAAAATCTATTCCAAGTGATGAAATTGGGCCCTACTAGGGAGCCAACAAGACACATAGTATATGTGGGAGGCTTGAAGGACCCTTCTCACTACCGTTATCTTACCTACAAAGGGGAGATCTTTATACTACTAGAAAAATAATTTACTTTGTAATCTCTCAAGGTGAAAATCACACATAGCCACCAAAGAGAGGTCAATATTGTAATACACCAATTTTGATCCCCGGACCAGTAATGTATATCTGTACATGATGAATGGTTATAAGCCAAACAATTGTGACTTGTAATTATGAAATGTATGTTAATAAAATACATTAGATGTTGCAAAAGAGGAAGGACAAATATCGAGGTGCTATGACTCCACAAGAGATGAAAGACAAGTGGGTTCAAGGGGGGGAGGGGTTTAAGGGGATGAAGGAGGGGCCAAATGAGATAATATTGTTTTACTTTTATCTTAAGTCCTTAACCTTGTTTAATTAGTGCTCTTTAATTTATGTTTTCTTTTATCCCAAGCTAGGAATTAACTACATGAAGGAGGTACATGAGCTCTTCATAGAGATGTGTGGCCCCTTCACACCATGAAAACTTCTGCTATATCTTTTTGTCTTGCAAGCGAATTGGGGGAATTTGAAATATCAATCGGTTGGGGGAAATAATGAGAGTTCTCTTTGAGTGAATTGCCATCAACTTTCTATAATCAAATCATTCCAAGCTACAACCATGAATTGCGAAGGAACTATAACTATGTGCAAGAGTAATTGTTGTCATTGAGATGAATTAAACTACACCTAAGAATGTCTGGACTCCCAACAATGAGATTTCTTGGCTAGATTGTGTTGGAGCCTTGGAGGGAAGTGGGATAATCCAAGGGACTACTTAGCGGAGAAGGGTATCTCATTCCTTGGGTTATGCAAGTTGATGGGGAGATGTGACCTTCTTGATGAGGAGGCATGACTATTGACGATACTTTTCACCTTTTGGGGAGAGACATGACTTTTGGAGCCTTTTGTACTTCATTAGAGGATGACATCAGCCTTTTGGAGCTTCCTATACCCACACGCAATCCAAAAAGGATCCAGAGAAGGCTAAGAACAACTCAGAACTCACAAAGGCAACTTAGGATGCACATAATGGCCTCAATAGACATAGAAAGGGAAAAAATTCAAAATTCCCAAAACTCAGTGAAAATTACATGATCATGAAGAGTGCGTCGCAAGATTTCTAATGGTGCAAACAACTCATCAAACAAATTTATAGATTGAAAGATATTCACAGTCAAAGTTTGGTCAACCTAGCCCAGTCAACAGGGGATGAGTCAGCATCCGTACGGATGATGTTAGCATTCGTACAACACACGTGGAAGGAGCAGAAGGTGACATGTGTCATGATGATGTCAACATTGTGATGTTGTAGCACCAGAGGCTACCACATGTCACCTAGTTTTGGCACTTTTCGGCTGATCCGTGGACCAATAGGATCGTGCCACGTGGCAGTTCATACGCTGACATGGCACAGTGATGTGGTGTGATGACATGGCAAAAGACGACGTGTCCCAGTGGGAGGCTGCCACTTGGCCCAATCAGGCGCTGCCATGTTGCAGACAAAAAAAGCACAATGACAGCTCGTGAGCAAATTTTGAATAAAATTAAAAGTTTGGCGGCTCTGCAAAATATGGATATGGATAGCGCCACCGCAAAACTTGGTGGAACAACTTTGTAATATATATATATATATATACATTGCAATGAATTAAAACCAAAAGGGGGAGGCCCACGTGTTTGACCCCGGGACCTCCTCCCCACTATACGCCTTTGTATTAACGCCCAAACCAATAAGCCAACGACCTTCCTTTGTTATCAACACCCATAGATTTTATTTAAATGTTGAGTCCGCCTATCCCTGGGAGGAAGGCACACATACAGTACGGTCTTTGGGCACACATTTCTATGCAGTCCATTCATTACTTGAAGGTTGCAGAGGAGCACATAATCCGAGACAAATTTCTTCTTGGGCCTGGGAGTGCCAAAGTCAGATCAAGGGGTGGAGACAATCATTTTTGGGTAATTCGACGCCACAAATTCAATGGTGTTGTCTGTTTTCTGATCTCAACATTATTTTTGCAGCTTGATTTCAGAATGAGGTATACTTATGTATTTTGCCAAATTCTTTTGCTGAGTTAATGAAAGAGCCTACCCATTTGAGAGTAGGACCCGTAGATGTAGTCCACCAGGGACGAACTCCGTTATCAAGTTTTTGTGTTCAGATTTGATGCTCATGTCTCTTCATTTTTGAGTTTTTCTTTCTTTAACGATGCACTTTAATTTATGCTAATTTAATGCAATTCTTTATAAGTCACTCGATGAAAAGATCTCGGATCAACACATGTGGCTTTTTAGGAGGAGATTTTCATGTTTTAGCATTGTATATTTTTTTTGGAGGAATTTTAGGGGTTGGCCTAAGACCTATCCACCTTGTATCATGGATTTTTATGTTTTAGGGGCTTCTTAGAGAGGTTAAGTGCTTGGTTTCCTCATACATATAGAGGGAGAACTACCTCAATGTAAATCATAGCAACTTGTGGAGGATTATCACTACTTGTCTCTTATTTATTTCTCTTTCACTATGGATGACTTATGTGCCTTATTTGGGAGATGATTCTTTGGATTATTCTCAAGTTTTATGGATGATTTTCATGGTTAGGGTTTCATGTATGAGCTTTGATTCACTTAGTAAGTGATCTTTCCAAATCTTTGTTGGTTTATCTTTTGAGTATATTAAGTATGAATGTGTTTATCAAAGTGGTGATAATGCATGTTACCTTGTACTTCTCTTGAATACATTTTATCTTGAAACCCTAGGAAGGTTTGTGGTGGACTACCTTCCCTTGTTATCATTGTTTAAATCTTGTTTAAGGACATACATTTTTTTTTAGTGTTTGTAGTGAACTACCTGTTGAGGAAAAGATATGAAATGATCTTACTCAAGCATTTTCAGATTTTGCTTGGCTAAATAAAAATAGACGAGAATGTCACCCTAAGTTTATAGCCATAAAAAATAATATCCTAACTCACAAGTATTGATTACAAGTGCTTAGGCTAGTCTTTTTATAAATAAAAGCTTGCTGGAAAATTCATTATTATATGATTTTCTGAATATAATAGTCGCTGAAATAAATGTAGAGATAGAAGCAAAGACACCAAGATGATAATCAAGACAGATGAGACATAAAGCAATCCTTTATTTCATTCCAATTCACCAAAGAGTCATTCTCTTTACAAAATTTCATGAAGAAATTTCAGACCAAAGTCAAACTTATACATCCCCGATGGAACATACAAAATGACCTTCGACATAAAATAAAAAAATGAACTCTAAAAGCTGGATCAACTTGCCACAGATTTCTGCCCACTCGACTCTTCACAATAGCCTTTGTCAGTCATGAAAACTAATTTACAAACATAAAAGTCTACACAAACTATCAAAGATAGATCAACACCTCTGAAAAAAAAGTGTCTGAATGATGTAATTCAGCCCTGGATCTTGTTGTCTACAATAAGACCCTTCTATCATAAAAAATATTTAGGCTTGTGATAAATTAAGGAATGAATGAAAATTGAACTATCTCAACATAACTCAAAGAACAAACCTTAGTATGCTTCTCCTTCTATCCTCCTCTTGTTCCTCCCTTTCCTTTTGCCTTTAATCAAATTATAATTGGTTGAAGTAGTTGAACTACCTCATTAGTTAAGTTAATTAAAAACTCAACCAACTTTTTAGTTAAGGGGGAAAAGTAATAAATCATAATAAGAGTTTAAAATAAATAATAACTAGTAGGTAGGACCCCTTGTGACTCCCTTTAGCTCTTAACAATCATAACATAACTAGTTAATTAAGAAAAACACCACTCCTTGTGACTCCCATCATCACATTCACATTTGACAATTTATCTCATTGATATTTGAAATTATTTTCAAAAAATATATTACTCATATATCCAAAGAAAACATGTTGTCCAAAACTTCTGAAGTCAACTGTCATCAACAATAAATAAAATAAAACTCAAAAACCATATTTTCCACTCTGAGATTCAATCTTTCCTTGATTGGTGTTGTCACCCTTTGATTTCTCTGAATTTGCCTTTGGCTGCACTGAGCCTTTAGGCCTAATCTCGCCGATCACATGAGAACAATCGTCCTTCAAATGCATCCAAGAAGACACAGATTTATCAGAGCCATTGGAGGGTGAGGAAGGGGTAGTAATGGATTTTCCTTTGTCAAGGGCATGGTGGGCCTCAGTTTTCAACCTTTTGCTAGCATGAGAGGAATGAATTGGTGAGTGGGCATGTGCAACTTGGAAAATCTGGTTAATAGGCGGGGGAGCAAGTAAGGACAAATTGGGCCAGCCACGATGTTGGGAGACTGTCGGGTGGAAAATCTCTTTCCATCCGTCATTTTTGGGAACCTTGGGTTGCAATGAGACATGAGGGGGCACGAGAATACCAGGGGCTTGTGGAGCTTGGAAGGGAGGCCTTTCATGCACAGGTTGGACCACTCCTTGCCCAATCTAATTGAAAAATCTGGCCTGAAACAACTGGCCTAACTCTTGCGAGTCAACATCAAAGTGTATGGAGAATCTTGGTCTTCTTGGGCCTCTGTTCCAATTACCTCTCCCTTGGTTACCTCTGCCATGGATACCTCGGATGAAAAAACTCATTCTTGCATGCATGAATGATTAGCAAATAGTCCCTTTAACAACCATACATGACAACTCCTTAAAAATATGAAATAGATCTTGGCTCAACAACACATCAGACTCATACAATCCAATCCACACAAATTGTTTAACTATTGTCGATGAGCAGGGGGTGGACAAGGTTCTGGGATATGTGAGGGGTTTGTATTGAGAGGAAAATGATAAAATGAGAGGGAAAAAGAATCATGGTTACTGCTCAAAGACAACAACAATCAACTGCTCAAAACACACCATCCCACATAAATCTTGCTGTTAAAACATAATCACATTAATCATTAACTCAACCTAACATGTCATAGGAACACCACACATACCCACGCATCATGCAAGAAGCATTGATGTGACTTAACCAATTAAAACTAATGTTGGTCAACAATTCAATAATCACAATGTAAAAGACAACGACTGTATATTCGATCCCATTCCTGAATCAACCAGTTAACAATGTTGAGCTTATCAATTAGATTGTTATAATAACCAATTGTAGTGATCGAATACTGACGGACACCACTGTCAACATAATCGACGTGGTGCACCAGTAATCAAACACTGTCGACAATACACCACCAATCCATAACCATCAATAGTATACCCGACAGTACATATGGTGTTAAGAACCAAATATCAATATAGCATAGAAAAACCTCAGAATAAGTACTCAACACCTTGAATAAGAGATAATTTCAGATAATAAGCCTCTTCGAGGGGGAAACCTCCTTATACACCACATAAATGTTCAAGTACAAGATGATTCCAAATGAAAATGTCTCCTTAGTATATATAGGAGACTAGGAGGTACAATTACAACTAATGGACTCAAGCCGACATAAATAAAATAACATTACTAATGTAATATGCCCCAATTAAGGGGTAATGAGCCACTATTTAGGGATTAACATGCCCCTCCCCTGGAGACAAGTGTTGTCCACAACGCTTGAGTAACTTTGGATGCTTATGTATAAAAGACTCATCTTCCCAAGTGGAATCTTCAACTGATAATTTCCTCCATTTAACGAGATACTCTGAAATGGATCTATTCCTCAATTGGCGAATTCTTGTGTCAGTGATGGCTTCAGGCTCCAATATAATTTTTCCTTCCTCGTCAAGTTCTGGTAATATAGTTTGAACTGGGATATTGTCACCTATAACCTTCTTTAATCATGAAACATGGAAAACTGGGTGTACTCGTGAAGATGCAGACAAATCCAATTTGTATTCCATAGTACCAATCTTTTGCAACACCTTATAAGGGCCATAGTACTTTGGTGATAATTTATTATCCTTCTTGGCTTGCTTGAGGGACATCTGTTTGTATGGTTGTAGTATTAAAAACACCCAATCCCATACTTCAAAAATTCTTTCACTACGATGTTGATCTGCTTGTTGTTTCATGCGATTCTGTGCCATGGTCAGGTTGTCCTTTAAGGTTTGGAGAACTTGTTGTTAATGCTCGATGTGATCTTCCACTTCATGAACTTTATATATTTATTTTAGAGAATAAGTGATGGAAGGAGGGTGGTATCCATAGAGTGCCATAAATGGTGTCATTTTTGTTGCAGTATGAAAGGAAGTGTTATACCACCTTTCTTCCAAGGGTAACCATTTGAACCATTGTGTTTGTTTATCAGAGGCAAAACAACAAAGGTAACATTCTAGACATTTGTTCACTATCTCGATTTGTCCATCAGATTGAGGATGATAGGATGAGTTATGAGCCAATTGAGTACCCAAACAAAATAATAATTCTGTCCAAAAATGTCTAGTGAAGATGGGATCTCTGTCACTTACAATAATCTTTGGGCTGCCATGTAGCTTTGAACTATCTCCATGAATGCGGTGGAAACTTTACTGGCTTTGAAGGGATGAGAGAGTGCACAAAAGTGTGCGTACTTGGTGAGTCTATCAGCAATCACCATGATGGAACTCTTTCCTTCAAACTTTGGTAACCCTGTTATGAAATCCATGGAGACCTCCTCCCAACACTGACTTGGGATTGCTAATGGTTGTAAAAGACCTGGGGTCTTAATTGTTTCCACCTTATTTTGTTGGCAAACGAAACATTCTGTGACAAACCTTTGAACATCAGTTTTAAGGCCATCCCAAAAAAATTCATTCTTGACCCTATGGTAGGTTTTCAAAAATCCCGAGTGCCCTTCTACTGAAGAGGTGTGCAATTCCAATAGTACTTTTTTTTTTTTTTTTGTTTGTTAATTTGGCCGAACCTGTTGGCATCGGGATTAACCTGTGGCTTGAGAAACCGCGACTCAGGGGCATCTAAGCCGTCAAAATCACCCGGGGATCGCACCCGGTCTGAGCCACACCAACCCTTAACATGGTTGGATTTTTTGTCCCCGCAGGTTTTGAACTGGTGACTTTAACATCACGGAGTGGCTTAACAACACACTCCGTCATCGACTGTCCTACACCTCGGGGACCATAGTACCTTTTGTTTGAGTTGGGAGTTCTTACATAAATATAAGCGATCTTTGTACCATAGTGAATCATTTTTCCATGTAAATGTAT
>ML791682.1:229646-250422 GCA_009831015.1 Picea engelmannii
TACCTTTATATTCAATCTTTGGAAGTTCTCAATGTGCTCTGTAACTGAACCCTTTTGCTTGAGATTTATCAATTGGCTAAAGAAGGTATTGCTCCTTGTATCCTCATAGTGTGCTATCATTTCTTCCATGAAAATTGTCCAAGAGACAATTGATTTGCGAAAACAAAGCCATCGATACCATACAAATTGATTGGGTTCTAGATATAAAGAAACAATTCGTACCTTTTGTGGATGTGGCACATTATGTAGACCAAATAATTTCTCCATCTGAAGTATCCATGTAATTGGGTCCTTGCCATCAAACTTCCTCATATCGATCTTAGGAACGTGGTTGGTGTTCAACCCAAAGTTGGAGTTTCTCCATTCTTGATTGATCTTCCTTGTGTCCTCATCATGAATTTCATGGGATACATTTTCACGTTCAAGTGTCCTCTCTATTAGGAATTTTTTCAATCCTTCGATGATCTCCCTTTTTAAACCATCCATCTTAGTATCCATTATTGTCTCCAATTTAGCTTCAGTTGAATCCATCATCCCTTGTAGTTCATCTTTTGTCATTGTCTTCTTTTGTAATTCATTTATGTCCCTACACATTTCTTCACCTTCATCAAGAGTCCAAGTAGGACTGTCTGGAGGCTTATTTGGTGTAGAAGTTCCCTTTTTGGGTGGCATGTTGGCCAAGTATCACTTTTGAACCTTGATTTTGAGGTGGTTCTGCTAGACACTCTTTCTTCTGCTGTATCTCCAAAGTTTCGGCCCTTCTGGGTATGGAAATTTCTTTTTTGTAGTTCTCTGATATTTCTTCTCTGCAATTCCACAGGTCTGATCAAAATTGGATGTGCCAAGTGGAATTTACGGTAACTTCCCCACAACTTGCTGATTTTTGGCCTTTCTAGGAGATCTCACTTGTATAGCGTTCCCCGCAGAAAATAATTGATATAAAATTATGAAAATTGTACCAGAAATACTACGGACTATCCACTATCCCATGCAACTGGTCTCACTCAATTTAGATACTCTAGGAAAAATTTATGATTGTTTTACACAGAACACCTTCTTGAAACTAGTCAATAGGACTAGTCAAATACCCTATCTTCCACAGGGTGTATCTACAATTTTAAGATGACCTAGAAGCTTAATTTTTTACCACGGATACTTTACTAATTTTTGTGAATATCCTCTAGATTTTAGGGTATAAACATTACAGAAAAAAATTTATAGCGAAAATTCCGCAATGACTCAATTCAGGATGATTCCAGAACCCTATCTTACACATGTTGTATCTCTGAAAGTGTACGGCCTCAGGAGCTGAAATTTTAACCCAACGTACATTGATCCATCTAATAAATATCCTCCAAGCTGTTCCATCTGAAACGTTTTAGAAAAAACGTTATAGCAAAAATTCCAAGGTGTCTCAGATGTAGCAGTGAAACCCCAAGACCTTGAGCTCTGATACCATATGTTAAGAACCAAATATCAATATAGCATAGAAAAACCTCTAAATAAGTACTCAATTCCTTGAAAAATAGATAATTTCAGATAATAAGCCTCTTCAAGAGGGAAACCTCCTTATACACCACATAAATGTTCAAGTACAAGATGATTCCAAATGAAAATGTCTCCTTGGTATATATAGGAGACTAGGAGGTACAATTACAACTAATGGACTCAAGATGAAATAAATAAAATAACATTACTAATGTAATATGCCCCAATTAAGGGGTAATGAGCCACTATTTAGGGCTTAGGATACAATTCCCTCTTATAAAAACCAGGCTTAAGAAAACAAGGGTTCGCTCTGTGGACCAGCACAGGGAGACTGGTGTCGAATCCCATCATCAGGTGAGAACCTTCGACACCAACGGTGCACACAAAGGGTATACCACCAATGACTTCGCAGACAGGGTGACAGTTCACAAGATAGGAGAGACTATGAACAGAGGAGAAAAGGCTCCATTTTGGCCTCGTAACACACTTAGAACACACAGGGTATAACCCTCGTGGATCTCCCAATCAACCAACTAACAACGCTGAGATAAGACAGAGCTGAGAAAAATCAATATAACCCATTGCGCAACCATCAATAGCATGAAAAAACCCATACCCAAGTTAAACAATGCGCAGTGACACAAGGTGTTTCAAAACCAGTAAACCCCATAACAACAAAACACTGGGTATGGTGATACAAATGCGTGGAGACAACCAACCACTCTAGGCCAAATGAAACTCTCCGACCAAAATCAACAAGGATGACAGAGAGCCTTTGTGGCTGCTAACACTCAGAATGACCAATAACACTGTGACTTCAAACATTATTGTAATGAAAACCACCAACGATTCATTCCAGAAAAATGTCACAAATTTACACAATTTCCATACTTAAGGAAAGCACAACCCCATACATCCTGAGCCAATATCTATTTCATAACCAGAGAAGATTCATGGATGGAGAAAATACATACCTGTAACCAAAATCACCTTAAAAACACGAGTTTGGTTGAACAGTTCTTCCTCTGCTTGAAAGTCGAAGCCTAACCACAACAAAACACAGTTGAACAATATCCAAACTAGGGTGGCGGCCAATGGAAGGAGTAGGAGTGACGTGTAGTAAATGCATGTCGCCTCCACCCTCAAATCATTCAATTCCTTAGTACACGTTAGCCCACTAATCCATTAATTCATTCAATCGAACCATGAATTGAAACCAACATCCACTAATTGCTAAGAGCACCACCCTCATCACATCTTACCATGTCCAAATTATACAATAATGCATGTCAACTATATAACTCAATAAATCACATAGCTATTAACTTGTTAGCTAGGATTAACAACGACCATTCTAATTTCAATGCATGTAGTGTAGCATAGTAGCATAGTAGCATAGTTAAATCTTTTTTTTTTAGCATTTTGTTTATATTTCTTTTGCCTCTTTTCAACTGCTCTTATGTATTGTTACTAACATGTCTATTGTGCAGGTGTCAAAGTAACGAATCCAGGAACATATAACAATGGTAGCAATGGATAACATAGGCCATCGTAACATGAAATTAGTGCTTGGAACAAAACATAACATGCCTTACCCATCATTCACTTGTCACAATTAGAACCAACACATAACATGCCTTATTCATTTCCAATAAAACCTAGATCTCATCAATGATGTAGAACCATGTAAGCAGTGTCGAATAACAACATAAAAATGAAATAAGAACCAGATATGATCTCCCAATCTACAAGGGGGTCCCACCTACTAGTATTACATATCTCATTAGCTTATAATTATTAGGCTTAAGCAATACTTTGCAGGAAAATCCTCGTTGCGATTTTAATCCTCAACACTACCCTAAGTGTTTTCCACAAGGTTTGTAGTGGACTACCCTAGGGTTTTATCCAAGATCCATCTTAAGCTTGTCAAGAGACATACAACAATTTCTAGGGTTTGTAGTGGACTAATCTAGTCTTCATTCTATTGGTTAATCCTTAAGATTTGTAGTGGACTACTTTAGGGTTTACCCAAATCTTTCCTTTGTCTCCCAAGAAATCTCATACTTGACTCCATATGCCCAAGAGGATCGGACACCACTATTATTTCTCCCTTGTAGTGATTTTAAACCCTAAATTTCACCTCCCCTTTGTTGTCTAAGGGTTAATTTAGGGTTTGCTACATTTTTTCTTCAATTTTCAGCCATCTTCTAGCTTAATGTCTAGGGTTTATTGACATCTTTCACCTTAAAAGTGCATCATGTCATCATTTATTGTGTTGCTGATTTGGTTTTCATCCCTCTAGGGCTTGACATCTTACATTCTTAGAGCTATTATATTCATCTATTATTTCAGCAAGTATTTGTTTAATAAACCCTAGTTGAGTGATTTTCAACCCTAATTTTGTTGCATGTTTAACTTGTTTAAAGGGTCATTTGTTTTGTTGTTGTAACTTGATATATTGCTGAAGTAATAATCTTTAATACAAGTTTTATGACAACCATAACTTTTCTCTTGATTTGTAGTGTTTGGGCTATCTCTTTGACTTATTTTAACTTTGTTAACATCAATAATTGTTCAAGATACTTCACATATACAAATATGGAAATTGCTTCATTTAACCACCTTGTACTTACCTTGATTACCTTGATTTAATGGTGGTGTGTTTGAGTAACCAATATAGGAGGCCGTAGACTTGATCCAATATTTCTATAGGATTCCTTAAGGTTGATAGGGAAGCCTCCCTTGTGTAGGATTTATCCTTCACCAAAACGAGGGAAGTGATTGCTAAGGTGATAGTGGCAATACTTCCAATGTTGCATTTGTCTTGCCCCTTGTGAAAGGCGCTGCATAAAGGTGCTAGATATTGTGTTAACAATGACCACAATGATCAAACAAGTTTTCGGCAACATCTCATCAATATCTATGAAACCAAACAAGCAACCCAATTTTCCAAGGTTCAATAGTGATGCAAATCACTAGGGTAGTCAAGAAACTCACTGGGATGACCTTGTGCAAAAATAAGAGGTAACATGGTAAAAAAAAATCATGTCTTAGGGCTTGATCTGGAAACTTTTTCACCAACATAATGAGAAAGAATAATTAAATAAAAGAGTCAATAATTCAACAAAAGTAGAGTGGAAAATAGATAAGCAAGTACTAAAGCCACTTGTTTTGAACGATCCAACACCCTCATTTAACCAACATGCAATCTTCGAGAGGATAGTCAATGTCCCCATTTTCCAAGCAAAGGATAATCCTGAAACGATGGAGTTCTCAATGGGAGACACATAGATAGAAGATTCTAAATCAAGGAGCACGTGAGAAATTGAACCGTTCGATGCAATTGTTTCTAAAGGACCCGGGTTCCCTAGCCCAAGGGAAAACTTATGTTGAGAGAATCAAGCCTTGTCTTTTGGAGAACAATAACATTCCAATAGTATGCATAGTACAAGAAAATGCAGTACTAGTGGGAAGCACAATGAAGGGGCCATGATCGAGTCAATTAGCCGAACATTTGGACTAGTACCCTAGTTCATTGAACAATTGAATGATGTGCAATATGATAATGCAAGTGTCAATTTGAATCTTTTGCATTTGACTTTTAGGACTCATACTTCAAAAGATTAACTTATAGAAAAACACAAGGCAAAAACACAAAAATAGTGTTACAAACGGCTAAAGAATTCATCTCCAACATCAACAATGCGCATCCACTAGCTATTTGCAAAATTATGTAGTGCAAAGTTAAGAAAGACACATCAATCTTTTAGCTAGGGATAAAGATATGTGAACCTAAAAATACAACCATAGTGCAAAGCGTTAGGGCCTAAAGTGAGATGGCATTGATCAAGAAGGCTACGCCATTGATAGATAAGCTCATAAGATTGGTGAATAAATATTTTGACACACTAATCAGTTTGCATACATTCAAAGCTACGGTGATGGAATTCAATCGACAAATCGAGTGGAGATTGAACGAGATTGACCAATAGCAATCACAACTCATGCGATATATCCAATGGAAAGAATAGTGTGCACTAGTTCCTGCCCACAAACATGCTTTCGACCTCTTCGAGGTAGCTAAACTTCATGCGCATATGGCTTTTGAAGATGCTTGTGTTAAAAGTGCACAAGTTGAAGTTATCAACATTATGAGCATGATTTCAGACATGTCAAACACGCAAGTCATGAGAAATACGCTAATTTCCCTACATAATTATTCCAAAGAAGCAAACACCTCATCTAATCAGTTGAAAGAAAAGGTTGTCCAAATCATTGAATTAAGGAAGTTCGATAGTAATTGAGGATTTCGTAATTTTGAGTCAAAGTCTCGAAATTGGAAAGTCCAGTTAACATGAAGAGTCTATGATCGTCAAAAGTTGAGAAGTTGGAAGATCAAGAGCTTCAAGCTAAACTTATAAATATAACCTTTTCTTTCAAGCAAGGGGTTTATCTGTACATTGTAAGATATCTCCATATGTTCATAAAGATACGATCATTAACCAGTGTGATTATATTCTTGTAGAATTGTTATTGATTATGGAATATTCTCTCATTTCCTAGTTCTCTCGGTACTTGTGGGCATGATCATTTTAACTTATGGACTATTCTCTTGTTAGCGATGTTTATTTTCACTTAGCTTATGCTTGCTAACCACTAATATGAAGCATGGAGTTTCAAGATAACATGTGCACTATTCTCTATTGCTCGAAGTCTATGATAATGTAGATATTTTAATTGGTGGACCATTCTCCCTAATGCTATATGTTAAATGCCATTTTGAGCTTGGTTACTAACTTGTTTTGTGGCAGGGAATTGATCTTAGCATTGAGATCATTTTGCTTTAGGAGTTCAATTTAGGTTCATTTCCGATAACAAAAGTGGACTGTTTTCTTTGTTATAACCTACATCTCCATACCTTGTTCTTTGCTCCTCTAGTTACGATTTAGTTGGGCACATTTTACATATTGCAGTCTCTTGTATTTCATTCCTCACATTCACCCATCCTCATATATATTTTTGCATTTACATTCGTTAGTAAAATGAGTTTAGATAAACTAAAGAGCATTAAAATAACATTTTACCTTGCATACCACAATCGTGCCATAATCAAAAGTCTTGCAATTCAATGAAAAAAGGTCTAATTAGGACCTTTCAACAAGTAATCTTGTGTGGTTGGTGAGGCTCATTTACACGCATAACAAGTAGCTCAAATGATGAGTTTCAATGGATCACAAATTGCACAATGTTTAGTCTTATAGGGTGTCCTATCAATTGAGAGCATGTGTATGGCCAATAATTTATAAAGGCTTGTCCAATGAGTTCAAATTTGTAAAGGCTAAATTTACAAATGACGTGCCTATAATGTGGGAGGCCAAAGACAATTAAGGATCTATTATGGGAGTACCCTTTTGTTAAGTTGTGTTGGAATTGAGTCTATCATAGGTTCATTTTTTTCCTACATAGTTCATCATTTGGAGAACCACTCTTCTTGGAAATGTAGTACATTAGTTTTAAGCCATTACATTGCTCTATGAAAATGTGTCAAAACTGTGACTATATATACGTTGTGGTGCGAATGTGTCTTAAAGGGTGTGCATGGGTTTGTTAATTCATTTAGGAATATTATTTTTGATGATTTGTCTACTGAAGTTGGGGAAACGGACTATTTGCTACAAAAAGATGCTAATGAATTCTTTGCCCAAGATTAGTCTGACTTGGTTATTGCTTTGGTGGCGGTGAGTTGAGTGAGTTTCTCTTTGTATTTATATTTTTGATCAATTTTGTGGCTTACTAGTTGGGATAGGGTGCCAGGTCAAACCTCAACAAGTGTAGAACCCTTGTTGTATGTGTGAGGGAAACAAGTGTCGAACCCTTGTTGTATGTGTGAGGGAAGGTCTTTGATGTCCTAGAGTTGGTTTCCCTTGGTCGTCAAAGGGATTTACCACATGTCCAACAAACCAAATTGGTTTAAGTGGACATTTATAGGATACTTATACTTTTAAGAAGTATTTAAAAATAAATAAATCTCAGACCCAATATGACCACATTAATGATGTAGCTTTAAGCTCAACCCCTCGACAATCATGGAGCCCTAGAAATGTAAATGGAGCCCTATAAATGTAAATTGTTCAAGTTTGACGAGTTTCATATACAACAATAATTTAAATATGTAAATTATTAAAAAAATGTCAAACCCAAGGGTTAACTCAATTGGTAGATGTTTTTGTGCTAAGTCCATGGGAAAAATCAATCCATCTTCCATCCGGAAATTATGGAATAATAGTTTCCACTGGTAAGTCAGTTAATATAAAATTCTGGAATAATAGTAGTTAAGAATAATAGTTCCCACTAGAAATATTTCAAATTATTTTTCAATTTTCTTTATCTTTTCCCAACTAAAATGGGATATGCATATACTTTGTTGTGTATTTAATTTAATTTAATTTAAGGTTACAGTCTAGTCAAAAGCAAATTGATATACAAGATCTTTTATTTGTAAAATAAGAAACCCTTCATTTAAGTTTAGTAATTTGATTACTTTTTTTTCCAACTGTAAAATTTCGCTATTATATTGATATATAATATGTTCTCAAAAGAACTTTTGTCTATAGCGGTCTCTCTACGAGCAAAGAGACCTAGCATACAAGTATAATTTAATAAACGAAAATCAAAGACCTGAAGGAAACTTCAACTTTCTTAAACATAAAAGTCCGTAGAAGGTGAGAGAAGTTGTTCTTAGAAGAGAGTAAGAAAGAGAGGAGGCCCCTCATGTCCATCTATCTAGAGACTGTATGATATGGTGCCCACTTTTTTTGAAGAGCTGCCTTTGATATCTGATCTGCTGATTTGTTATGCTCGCGATAGATGTGTTTGTAGCTGAGTTTTTTAAAAGCCAACTGAAGTAGTCTAATTTTGTCCTTCCAAGCTAAGAGATAGATAGCTTGTAGGTCGCCCTTGTTGCTCAACCACTCACAACAATTCTACCCTGGTGTTGGTGCCCAAGCCACAATTGAAGGTCCATTTATAGAATGTGTTTTTCGAGATTCTGATCAACCCTCCAGCTCCACTCTGGGAGCCATTTGTTTGTGCTGCTCCATCGAACCATCCTATAGGGGTGTCGTCTATGTGAGGAGCCTTCTTTGTGTGTTGCGTTCTTGGCTTTCTAGAGTGAGAATCATTCCAAGTTTTAAAAATTCCTAGCGTTTTGTAAGCAACAGAGCTTGAGGAAGGAATCCCATTTTCAAAGATTGTTTTATTTCTCTCTAGCCAAATAGACCAAGAGACCGAGGATGGAAGATGCAAGAGATTATGTTCCTTATGGGACCAAAGATCGAAATAGTCCGAGAGAGTAGGCCCGTCCTAAATGGTTTTGAGATTTAATACCGAAACAATTTTAACCTAGACTTGTCTCGAGAAAAAGGACACTTGATAAAGAGATGATCTGTAGTTTCTGAGTCATTGTGGCACAGATGACAGAAATTTGGCCCAGTCAAGCCCTTCTATCCCAAGTGTTTAGTTTGTATGCGGTCAAAAGCCACGTGAAATATTTAATCTTTGGTTGAAGATGCCAGTTCCATAGATCTTTTCTCCAGCCATTGATATTTGTGAAATTTGATTACTTAATGTTTAAAGATGTACATATTTTATGACCTCTGAATTGAACATTTGATTTCTTAAACGAAAAAACAGATTTTTTTAAAATATACATATCCTATGATCTCTGTATTAGTGTCTCCTTTGCTTGGATTCGAACCTGTAACCTCCAAAGAAGATATACAAATTATTAACCATTGAACTTCTCTACTTCTGTCCCCTCCCCTGCTTCCGACGCTATTGAACTTCTCTACTTCTGTCCCCTCCCCTGCTTCCGACGCTAGATTATAGTGACTTAAAAAGTAAAGGTAAGATGCTTCATTCACCTCCTCCGTGGAGCTTTTACAGTGCATGATCTCTCCTTTATCTTTATTCTTTGTAATGCACGCCGAAGAAGCTGGAGGAGGAGCTGCAAAGCAGCACTGTCTCTTCTCGAAAGAATAACTGAATGAATCGTCATCGCTGTCTCCGTAATCTGCAAGATGTTCCTGCGAGAAACAAATGTAAGAACTAGCTCCAACCATTATAGCGCAGACAATAAGCTGCCGCTAAAGAAGAATGGAATTTTACCATAAATAGACAAATGCAGAGTGTTTCAAAATAAAAGCTGTGCCTCCAGAGTCTGGACTGCGCCGAGCTGCAGCACTTTGATAACTTGGACCGGGCAGAGGTGGTTTCTTTATAGAAACTGCTGTGCTTGTGGAAAGTTGCTTAAATGTTGCCCATTCTTTCAAATGACACCATGGAATTCACTTTCCCTGCATGGCGAGAAAACCGTCCGTCAAGATTCGAACCTCTGACGTCGAGCTGCCTCCATTTCGCTACAATGTGGTTCGACTCCGGCCGGACTTTGGAAATTGGAATCTTTGCCGTGAAATGCAGCTCAGGAGGCATAACAAATAACCGTAGGCACCCAGCCTCTAATTCCGACCGTATACATACATCCGCCTATTTGCAAGACGTACATACGGTGGTCTCTCGTGTGTATTTTATGTTTCCGGCCGTATCCTGTCTGCAGGACGTAAATACGTTTGCTCGCTTGTGTTTACTTATCTTCTCAGCTCACTCGTGTGTATTTTAATTTTTATTTTCTCAACGGCATGCGTGCAACCAATTGAGAAAGAAGAGGCACAACACTCTCCACAGAAAAAAAAAAAAAAAAANTTTTTTTTTTTTAATTAAATTCAAATGAGTAATATATTATAACAAGTTTGTTATAGAAAGAAAGAAAGAAAGAAAGTATTTTTAACGTCTACGAGGCCCTTTTCCTGTGAAGTTTTACAATAATCGTCCCAGCTTCTCAACACACTCTTTGCTGAATAGATTATCCCAAGAATTAGTTGCCAGAATACCCGCATAATTTTCCCTGCTGTCTTTGAGGGCTTCAAATTCTAAAATGAAATGTTTTTCTGTTTCCACTTTTCCGGACGAGTACATAATACATACTCTTTCTTCCCACCTTTCTTTTGGCCTTTTCCATTCTTCCCACCTTTCTTTTGACCTTTTCCAGCGGCCTGTTTCACAACGGAGTTGATGAGAATTAGTCTTTAATTGAGCAATAAGAATTTTAGATCTCCAAGAAATATTGGAGGTATATATATATATATATATATACCTCCACTTATATACAAGATGTATATACGGTCGTTATCTGTTATGTATTTTATGATCCAAATTGTATGCATTTTTTTTAAGAAAGAAGAGAGAATTATTAAAAAAACAAAAAGATTAAATAAAAAATTGGGAATAGTGTTTTTTCTTAATATATAAATTTAAATAAAATTGAATAAAACACTTTAAAAAGTTTATACATATGTTTACATATATGTATATTTATATATTTACATACGCATATATATGGTTGCTTGTTTGCCTAAGTTTATACATTTTTTTTTTCATTAAAAAATTTCACCATTATATTAGAGATAAATTTTGTTTTCTGTTAAGAGATTACACTACATCATTATATTAGAGATATAATTTTGTGTTTTTTAAAGAGATTACAATGCTAGGATATCAAGTATTCGAAAAGAAATGAAAAAAAAAGGCGATCCATGCTAGACCAAAATACGAGGATTACCGATGAGCAGAAACATATTGGAGAAAAATAACTGAACTGCGTAGTAATTTGTTTTTTCAAAATGTTTGTTCGGATCTCTGATATTTTGTGGCTGCCACTTATCCTGAAATAGATTTAGTACATGTGGGGAGCCCTCGTGCCCATCCACCCAGGGATTGTATGTGATGATACCGACTTTTTTCTTGAATGTTGCCTTAGAGAGTGAGTCGACTTCTTTGTTGTTTTCATGATAGATATGATTGACAATGAGCTTGGTGAATGTTGATTTGAGATGTCTGATCCTGTCCTTCCAGCCCAAGAGAGTGGTGACCTGAAGATTACCCTTATATTTTAGTTAGTCTATGATGATGTGGGAATCTCCAAACAACATAAGTGTTTCTAAATTTAGTCTGGAGGCCAGAAGGAGACAGGCCCAGGCACCCAATAACTCTGCCCTGGTGTTGGTTCCCTGTCCACAATTAAAGGTCCACCTGCAAAGAGTATTATGAGAGATATGTGTCACTCCTCCTGCGCCGCTCTGCATGCTATTTGATTGTGAAACTCCATCAAACCAGGCAGTGGGAAACTCCACCAGAGAAATGGTGTGGTGTTTTGTCTTTTTATTAACTGATCTTGGGTGAATGGATGTCCAGGAGTTATGCACGCCAAGTGATTTGAAGGCCACAATATTGGCTGAAGGAGTCTTATTGGCAAATATATAGTTGTTTCTATCAATTCAAACATACGAGCAAACCATGGGAGGGAGGTTTAGAGAATGATGAGCGAACTTTGACCAGTTGTCGAAGCATTCTGCTAAGCCGTGTCCGTCCCAGGTGAATGTTAATTTGAGGGCAGCGACAATGGTGACCCAGACTATGTAGATAAAAGCACAGTTGATAAATATGTGTGGGTAAATGCACAATTTATAAATATGCGTTGGACAGTTTCTTCATCTTGATTGCAGAGATGGAAAATATTAGAGCCTAAATTTATACATACCTCTACATATATTTACATATATGTATATTTATATATTTACATAAGCATATATATGGTTGCTTGTTTGCCTGTAATTGATGTTTGTCACTATATACATGAACTTAGGAAAAGAGAGGAAAAAAACAAAGATTGAGAAAACATGTTTTCTATAAATATAAATGAATAACATATTATTATACTGCCGGAGGCACGGAGGTAGTATATAGCAATGGGTTAGCATTGACTTTCATATTAGTTTTATGTTGACTTAAAAAATGTATATAAATTTTAATGTTGAACCTAACAAATAAAATAAATTATTTTTTAATATAACAAAATTAGTATTTTTATGACCTCTCATTGGTCAATAAATTGATAGTGTTATTTCAACCTTCACTTCATTGGAGGTTTGAAATTAATTTTGACATGATTATATATGAGTGTCACTTTCTTATAAGGTACAACTCTATTGATAAAATAATTTTATAACAAATATAAAATAAAAACCATACATATGTTCATATTGAATTAGCACCCTTTCACAACTCCCAAAACACATTGAATGGAGACACTTTACCCATCAATTCTATATAAACCAAGTCAAGTGAAATGAATCCATTGACCTATGAAATAAGACTCTTTTTATTATTTTATTTTCTTATTTTTCCAATTGTGTAGTTATGAAACCAATTTTAATTCTTTTGGTAAGTTACCATTGATCTATGAAATAAGCCTCTTTATTTTATTTTATTTTCTTATTTTTCCATTAGTTTTTTTGGCAGACGTGATTTGGAATATGGTTAAACTTGTTAGGACAATCTCTACGAACTCAAAACCTCCACTATATACTAAAAACTGCTATTAAAAAAACCAACTACTTATGGAGACATATGATAGAAACACTGGGCTCCAAAATAAATTTAGGTTTTTTTGAAATGACATATTTTAATTATAAGAACGAGCTAAAGCACTCGCACACCCAAGGGGAATGGGAAACCTCAAAGACAAAGGAAACTTGGTAAGTTTACATAAATTTGAGTAAAATTTCTTTTATTATCTTCAGAAGCAATATATCACAGTTTGCTACACTTGTTACTAGAAGAGATCTTGTGCCAATTACTTTGCTAAAAGTGTTCAAATATATTTGTTCATACTCTTAAATAATGAATAATAAAATAAAACGTACTACTAAATTTAAAGATATATAATAACTTCTTTTTAAAATTGAAATGAATAAACAATTTTAATAAACATATATTTGGTTTTCATAACAACATATTGATTTTTAAATAAACATTATTTAACACAAATCTCATAATATGTTGATGGAGAAAATAAAATTTATTTATTTATTTTTCTTTTCTTTCCGACAAGTGGTTCTTTTGATATGTAGCTTACATACATAAGTGTATATATGATGTGAATAAGTGTATAACTTTTGTTGTACCAACAAAGCTTGCATTTTCAATGATGAAAATAAAAACTAATTTATATGTGAGTACATTAATAATGATGAAGGATACTTGGACTAAATGCATAGAATATCAATTGTAATTGTAAGAGAAGGATACTTTTGTTTTCTAGGAAAAAAAAATAAATATGATTAAATTTGGGGGTAATAACAAATTTTTTTAAACTGAGTAAATTCTTAATTTTTTTTTAATAATGGGTTTTATTATGAAAAGATTTTTAAATAAGCAATTTTATTTACCAAGATTTTTTTTTTCTTGTGTGTATGATTATAGGTTTAATTCGGTGGGGACATCGAGTGAGGTTCTACAAACTCAATTATAATTAGAGATTCGACCTCGAGACCTTAAATAAAATAACCAAATCACTCAACAACTCAAGCTAATTTAATGGGCTAGAGGACATTGGAATGCTATTTTGATATAAATTCCTTTTATATATATGCGTGTAATGATTGGTGTTCAACTTTCTCTCTTAAGAGTAAACCATACACTATATAGAATGCAAGTAAATGCTATGATTGTCTCCCACCTGGTGCTTCTAAGTCTGAAGATTGGTGTTGGCTGGTGACAAAATTTGAAAGGAAAATCGGGCTTTGGTGCAATAAGAGGCTGTCTCTGGGTGGGCGTTTTGTCCTGGTCAAAACTGTGTTAGAAAGTCTTTTCGTCTTCTGGATGTCTTTGGAGTGGATCCCCTGTAATATCCTCTCAAAACTTCGCAAGCTTTCCTTCGCTTTCCTATGGAGCGGGCAAAACGATAAATCCCATATTCATCTGTGTAGCTGGGATACCTTGTCTAGACCTTTAAGGGCAGGGGGTTGGGGGCTCAAAAATATCCCACTCTTCAACACAGCTCTTCTAGCGAACTCTCTTTGGCGAGCGCTCACTCATGATAGCATTTGGCATAGAATAATTGTTGATAAATATCTAGGAAAAGTGACTTTTTTTTATTGGATTAGGAAGTCTTCTCACTTCCAACAATGAGCATCCTTTTTCTGGAAGGGTCTAGCTAAATCGCTTTTTGTGATCCTTCATTGGCTGCGGTGGAGGCCCGGATCTGGCTCTGATATTTTGATTGGAAAGGACATGATTGCTAGGATGGAGGATCGATCCATCCTCTCTGAAACTCTGAGATCACATTTAAATTCTTTAAATCTTTTATGGTTGGCTCAAGTGAGAGACACAACGTGCGTCTTCCCCTTTACAAATACATGGTTGAGCAGTGAGTCGATTGGGTTATGCGGTGAGGTTGCCACTAAATGGAACCTCTTTACTTCTTCTATAAGAAGTGCTGGTATTTCTCTCAATAATGATTCTGATTTACTTCTGTGGGCCAGAGGAGATGCTTCGGGGATCATTTCCGTTAAAAAACATTTACTTAGCTCTTCTCCAACCGATGGACTACTCCTGTGACAACCTTTGGATTCAAAACTTGTGGAAGTGGCCTGTTCCACTCAAATTAAAACTATTCACTTGGGAGGTGCTCCGGAAGAAAGGATGGGAAGGCCCGGGGGTGTGTAAACTCTGCAATTGCTCCTCAGAAGACATTCATCATCTTTTAATCCATTGTAATTTCACAAAGGCTGTTTGGCAGCACATGATAAATTTTTTTTCTCTAAATCTACAGTGGAATGGTTCCACAGTCTCTGACTGCTTCACTGTTTGGTCTTTTGAAAAATCTGTCCCTGTCAGTTTGGCTGCCCTCGCTTGTTGGCATATATGGATTGAGAGAAACAAGGTAATCTTTGAAGATCGCTCCCCCTCACTTTTTTCTGTTGTTCATAGGATTTTGGATTCTTTCTCTTGGCAGCCAGTCACTCAGAAAGTCTTCCCAAACAAAGTTTGTGAGATTTCGTAGGCCGAGGGCTACACCTTAGCTTGTTTCGATGGGGCAACACAGTCAAATGGATTATGTTGCGAAGCAGGTGATACTTTCAAGACCCATCTGTCAAGGATTACCAAGTGGTTCATTAACTGTGGAGCAGGATCAAATACAAAAGCTGAACTCATGGGTTTATGGGTGATTCTCACGCTGGCAACTATCTGGTCGATCAACAAACTACAAATCCTTGGGGATTTGAAAGTTATTATTGAGGGGATTAATCAAATTGGTAATCTGCAAGCGGTGAACATGATTGCTGGAAACAAAAAAACGAAGGATTTGGCAAAAAACTTTAAAGACATTAGTTTTCAGCACATCTATAGGGACCATAACAAAGAGGCCGACTTACTCTCAAAGAGGGTGCTAAATAAAATCGAAGGAAGGCTTACAGTTTACCACCGGGACAATGGAGAAGAAAGCCCTCTTTTGATCCTCAACATTTTTGAAATGTAAGTTGAGTCGAGGTCCTTGTGGAATGACTGCACTCCACTAGCTACATGCACAAATTTTCATTCCTCCTTATTTAGCAAGCTGCACTACTTTGTTTGTACAGATTTTCGAATACTGGTGTTTATTCCCGGAACTGTCTATTCCTTAATGGATGTACTTAGAGCAGTTTTTTACACACTTCTTTCTACAAAACTCTCTTCTGCTATTGTAAACGAATTTATACTCTATATAAATTTGAGTTAATTTTTTCTTGAAAAAAAATAAATGCTATAAAAGTTGGTCTCTAAGTTATCTCCGAAGGATAATAAAATTATTCTCAATCTACATATAAGTACAAAGAATCTCCTCAAATATATTATGTAAATCTCCTCGATAATCATGTCAATGATACCTCTTTCAAATACTTTATTATTATTGAAAATACATAGTGAAAAGTTATTAAATACTTTATGATTGAGAATAAAGATATAAGTACAATGAATCTCCTCAAATGTATTATGTGAATCTCCTCCATAATCATGTCAATGATACCTCTTTCAAATACTTTATTATTATTGAAAATACATATATTGGGTAGTGAAAAGTTATTAAATACTTTATGATTGAGAATAAAGATATTGGGTAGTGAAAAGTTGTTAATATGATGTGAAACAATTTTTTTATCATAACATAATAAACTTCAAATTTTATAAATATAATAGCCTAAGAGATTGATTCTTAATTATTGTGTGTTTAAGGAGTATGTAAACAATGAATTTTTCAATATAAACATGGTTGAATTTGGTGATCAATAAACACTCACCTACAAAGCATTATGTACTATAAATTTATATTGTTGAATTAGCATTATGTACTAGAAATTTATATTGTTGAATTTAAAGTTATTTAAATTTGAGAATGTAAAATCTAATATATAAAGCATTAAATATTATGTAACTAGTGCTTATTATTAGTTCTTAAATTTAGTTAGCATACTTTCATATTAACATATTACATTTTGATGATTTAACATTCAATAATAAATGTCATAATTTAGCTATGGAAAAAACATGTTTAATAAGATGAAAGTAAACACATTTATTAATTTAAAAACATTAATAAATACTTTTTAATATTATTAGTCCCTGCCGAAGGCCAGGACTCTAGCATTCGTTTCAACATTGACCATGAATTACTTCGCCTTTGACCAGACACATTTTCAGTTCTCCTCATAGTTTTACATAGGAGAAGTAAATTAATTATTTTTTGATGGTATTTTAATTGCATTTATTGAACTTTCTATTGATTAATAACTTGGACTTCTTATTGCATAGCTCTTTATGTCAAGCTTTTCATATCCTAATTGGAGCTGATAAATGTTCGTTCTGTTCCTTGAATGTGCCTTAAGTTAGCGCAAGTTTCAACATATTAAATCTTGATTGACGCTCTTTTTGAGGTCAATAAGTCATATTAAATCTTCATTGATGCTCTTTTTGAGGTTAGTAAATAGAAACTGACATAATGAATTTTTGCAAATCTCTTATAAGATAAGTTTATTGAAGTTCACAATGCATATCATTAAATTTTTGTCCATTTGTTTTCCAAACATATATGAAAATAGATCTGAAAGACAACTCAAACAATCTCTGAAGTGCAATGAATTTCATATTTGAAAGGTGACTCAGATAATCTCCGAAGTGTGGTGGATTTTGACAATATTGGGCACCGCCCACTGCCATAATCATTGCTTCACCATTGTAAGTTTCATGTTTCTCCTTATATATTTTCAATTCAATGCAATTAAGTTCCAGTACCATCGTAGAGATTCATCACTCGTTTATTCATCACTAGATCATCACTTGCTCATTCATCATCGACTTACTGGTTCCTAGTTCATTCTCATTGATTCATCACTAGATCATCACTTGCTCATTGATCATTGGCTCACTGGTTCCTGGTTCATTCATCACTGCTTCACTGGTTCCTTGGTTGTTGTTGTTTTTGCATGGTTGAAATTCCAAGTAAGTCAGTTTCTACTATTTCCTAGTAAGTTTAGTTTCTATTGTTTCCAAGTAAGTTTAGTTCCTAGTTTTGTTTTAAACTTTACTGCAAGGATGAAATAAGTTAGTTTCTACTGTTTCCAAGTAACTTTTATTCCTAGTTCTTCTGTTCCAAGTAAGTTTTATTCGTGGTTCTATTTTAAACTTTACTGGTAACTAATAAAGTTTCTACATACCGTATCTTCTTGTCATGACACTCTCCCCTTGGACATGCATGTTGGTCCTAAAGTTTGCACATGAATGCTAAAGGGGTAGAGCTAGGCCACCTCAAGTTTGGAATGGTTGGTTTTTTGATAATTTGATTTTGTCGGTCAGTTGGAGGGTTGGTTTTACAAAGACAAAAACATAGTTGGGTTGGCAAGATGATATGTCTATAGGTCCTCCTTGGCTGGTGGCACACAAATTATAGACAAGTGAGAAAATAGAGTGATGAACAAAGGAAGAACAATAAACAACTCAATTAATTATCTGTTGTAAGAAGTTTAAGTCTTAAAATAATATTTCAAGGCATAAACAAGTATCCAAACACAATTACTCCCACAGGTTGCAATAAAAAAAATCTTTACTAAAGCATTAACTGTTTTACAGGTTGCATATCAGTAAAAGATGAGTTAAACAATAGTTGAAAGGAAAATGAAATGTACTTTGCACACATAAAAAATTGCATTCAAGATAAGAGAAAGAACACATATAGATTTGAACATAAAACACACTGTCATCAAGAGCATATTCACCAGGTAGAGAACTTAATCCAATCATAGAACAGGTTCAACCAATTGATATATTGATTTTCTTCCCAAAAAACCGAACCCTCAATTCATACAAAAAATGCATATTTATCGAAGTTGTAGAGGCTCTCGTCCATTTGAAACCGAGGCTTAACTCTACACTATCAATTGAAGAACAACTTATTAACTTAAGTAAATATTGTTGGAGTATAGTAATGCATACTTCAAACTTGAATTAACAAAAGGAAGTGGTTCATATCAAACACATATGACCACTTACTATGCATTAATTTAAAAGGTCTTGAACTTAAACAACTAAAACTACTACTAATGAAAAAAAAAAATTGGTGCATATGCTGAAGTGAACTGAGCTTTGACAAAACTGACTAGGACTGATAGAACTCGGTTCTGAATCAAGCACTTGTATTCATGCACACTGTTGGAGACCAACTGGATAGACAAGAATGTTCTTTAGATACCCCTTCATAACAACGTTCTTCTTCAAATTATCTCCTTCATAAAACAACAAGTCTTCAGGTGTTTCTTCTGGAGTCTTGGATACTTTTTCTTGTTGGTTGTGGAGCCTGATATCTTCCTGATTCAGAGGCCTTTGTTTTCAATCGTGTTTATACCTCATGAAGACTTTACACCCCAGAAGAATGTACACTCCTCCACACGGGGGAGTGTAGGGGGGGTTTGCCCCTCCTGCGGGGTCCAGGGGCAAGCGGGCCCCTGAAGGAAAAATCACCTTGTAAATGTATATTGTAATTTCATAGTAAATATGGACCGTTCATTATAAGGTCATAGATCTGACGATAGAAGTTATGTTAGGGTTTTTTTCCCTAGAAGGCAACCCTCTTTTATGAGGAAAATGTATTTCGGCTATGTATCATTGTGAATATTGTATTCTGCGTAAGGAGATTGTGAGAGAAAGAAGAGGAAGTTATAGTGTGTGTGCTGTAGGTTGTATCCCTTCATTTGTTGGATAATAAAAAGGAAGAACCTGACAATTTCTATGGTGGACGTAGCCCACACCAGGTGAACCATGTATATCTGTGTATCTATTGTATTGTGTATCGTCTGTGTTTTATTTCTGCATTTGTTTTTATTTTATTGCTCCACGATCACGTTTTTCTAACAACTGGTATCAGAGCAAAAGGTAACTCACAGTAAAAGAGGGTTCTTGGTTTGAGTGGGAGAAATGGCGAAATATGGAAAGTTTAGGGTCAAGAAATTTAACGGCCAAAGCTACCAGTTATGGAAGATGCAGATGGAAGATTATTTATATCAAAATGATCTATTCCTACCATTGGGTGGAATAACAAAGAAGCCGATGGCCATGAAGGACAAAGAATAGGAGGTTCTTGACAGAAAGGCACTAGGAACGATACGGCTGAGCCTGGCAGCATCGATGGCTTTCAATATTTCTAAAGAAAAGAAAACAAAGGAGCTGACAGATGTTTTGGCTAAACTGTATGAAAAACCCTCGACGTCCAATAAGGTATTTCTAATGAAGAGATTATTTAATATGAAGATGTCAGAGGGTGGGTCTGTTGCAAATCATTTAAATGAATTTAATACGATTACTAATAAATTAAGTTTTGTAAAAGCGGACTTTGATGATGAGGTCAAGGCTCTTCTAATCTTGTGCTCATTTCCAGAAAGTTGGAATGGCTTGGTCATGGCTATAAGTAACTATGTCTCTAGTTCAAACACTCTAAAATTTGATGATGTTGTTGGTGTTATCCTTAGAGAGGAAATGCGACGGAAAAGCACAGGCTAGACATCAGGTAATGCGTTAAACATGGAGAACAGGGGAATACAAAAGGATAGAGGAAAGGGTTCTGGGAACCGCGAGAATTCTAGGAAGGGAAGATCCAAATCTAGACTTGGAAATATAGAGTGCTAGAATTGTGGAAAGAAATGACATTTGAAGAAAGACTGCAGAGCTCCAAAGAAACAAAGAGATGGACAACATGAGAAAAATCAGGAAGCAAATGTAACATATGCTTTGATTCTTTCTATAGATAATATTTATGAGTCTTGGGTAGTAGATTCAAGGGCTTCATTTCATGCCACACCCCATA
>ML791682.1:282734-296318 GCA_009831015.1 Picea engelmannii
TAATATTAAAAACAAAACAAAATAAAATAAAACACAAATCAATAATAATAATAAAAAAAAACATATTAAAACATATAAATAATAAACAAACATTAAATAAATAAAAATGCATATAAATCAAAACAATTAAAATATAATAAAAAATATAATAAAACAAAATTAAAATAAACGAAAACAAAACAAAACATAAAACAAAAATTAAAAAATTAAAAACAAAAAACAAACTAAAATACTATCCTAAGTCTAAACATCACATCACATCCCATTAAAAACAAATCAACGAATGAGAAAAATTCCGAACCCCCCCTCACCATCCGAAGTTTAACGAGAGGGGGGGGTCCGGAATGGTTGTATTACAAAACCACCCCCTGGACACTTGTTGACTCCACATGCTAGCGGACCCCCCCCCCCAAAAAAAAAATCGCTTACCACCTCAGGGGGGGTCTAGAATACCACCCTTCCTAAACAAAAACCGCTTTCGCAACATTTTGACCAGTCTTCTTCCGAAGCCGCTTCTGGGAAAATCAAAACGAATTTTTAAAACTCGAGAGAGGTTTTTTTCTGTAATGTCCCAAAGAACAAAAACCTCTCTTAGTTTTTGCACAGGTTCCATGATCAGGGAGAATCGAAGCTGTCTTTCAGCCTCATTTTTCGGATTTTTGGTTTTTCTGTTACAGTCCCGATCTTGCAGGAGCTGTTACGACAAGATGGAGGCGAATTTGGTGAAACCGAAGGAATTTTTTTTCCAAAACATGCCCATATACAACAACCTCCTTCAATTTTTTCCCAGGTGTCATAATTAAATAGAAACAAATGTCTGAGTGGACCTCTTTTTCCCAGAAATTCGACCTGTCTTTCATGGCGGACAATTCCAGATTTTTGGGGATTTGTGGCTATTTTTGGCTGAGGCGGTTAAATCCGACTTACACAACTTGTTGAAGGATCTCTCCTATTTATTCAAATTATTTTAATGTAAAGGGGGTTGATCATTGCACCCAGGAAGGCTATTCTCTGTGGTATTTTTCTGATTCACCAGAAATACAAAGGGACTTTTTCACAGGATTCCTGTATGTCGACGATGGGTGAAGTTTTTCTTTCTTCGTTGAATGTGATTCTAATTAGTATTCATTATGTTTTTCTCTTTCTAATTTTCAAAAGGAGATTTAACACATAATTTATCCCTGATACTCTGTGCAATGCTTTTGAGAATCTTAATGTTTTCCTCTGATACTATAATGAAGAAATTCTTGAATGCTTTTTTGTTGTAGTTGATTATCTCATCTGTTCCTTCTCTACATCATTTTATTTCTAAAGGATCCAACGTTTGCATTACCTTGCCCTATGGAAATACCTTATAAACCTGTGTTTAATTTCAAACTTGTCACAGACCCCATAGCCCAATGAAAGCGTGAAACCCTTTCCAGCCAATCTACAGAAAAATTCAAGAACATAACCTATTCTGCATAACTAGCCTAATATCCTATTTCAAACAAATCTAAATTTGACAGAGAGATCCCTCTCTGACTCTCAAAGGGCTAGATCCCTGAATCGAAGTGGTTTTGATGTTGCCTCTGTGACTGCCTCCGCAGCCTGGGGAAAATTACAGAGCGCTAACATGTTGCAATAAAAAAAATCTTTACTAAAGCATTAATTGTTTTACAGGTTGCATATCAGTAAAAGATGAGTTAAACATTAGTTGAAAGGAAAATGAAATGTACTTTGCACACATAAAAAATTGCATTCAAGGTAAGAGAAATAACACATATAGATTTGAACATAAAATCACACTGTCATCAGGAGCATATTCACCAGGTAGAGAGCTTAATCCAATCATAGAGCAGGTTCAACCAGTTGATATATTGATTTCCTTACCAAAAAATTGAACCCTTATTTCATACAAAAACTACATATTTATCAAAGTTGTAGAGGCTCTTGTTGATCTGAAACTGAGGCTTAACTCTACACTATCAGTTGAAGAACAACTTATTGACTTAAGTAAATATTGCTGGAGTATAGTAATGCATACTTCAAAATTGAATTACCAAAAGGAAGTGGTTCATATCAAACACAAATGACCACTTATTATGCCTTAATTTAAAAGGTCTTGAACTTAAACAACTAAAATTGCTGCTAATGACAAAAATAAACTGATGCATATGCTGAAGTGAACTGAGCTTTAACAAAAATGACTAGGACTAATAGAACTAGGTTATGAACCGAGCACTTGTATTCATGCACACTTTTGGAGACCAATTGGGATATAACTGGATAGACAAGCATCTGCTTTAGATACCCCTTCATAGCAGCGTTCTTCTTCAAATTATCTCCTTCAAAAAACAACAATTCTTTTGGTGTTTCTTCTGGAGTCTTTGATACTTCTTCTGTAGGGTAAAATCACGAAGGTGGGTAACACTTTTGTGAGAATAGGGTCTCCAAAATTCGTAGAGACCTTTTTTTGGCCGAAAGGCCTATTTTTTCGACCGAACCTTTGAACGTCAAGTCGAATGGTACTGTGACGTCGCCCTAGATTTTTGTGTACAATTTTAGCCAGACGATTTTTTTTTTCATTCGGTAACATATTTTCGGCCGAAAGATATTTCGGTCGAAAAAATGTTTATATATTACCCGCACATCACACTTGTCACAGTTTTCCCGAATTGTTTGTTAGTTGATAGTGCTTTGTGTTAATGTTTGGTGTTCGCAATAGCGCTAGGTGATAGTGTTTAGTGTTGGCGACAGTGTTGTACGTTGTTGCTACGGGTGGGCAGACGGGTAGATAGGCGAACGTTGGTGTTGCGGGCGTTCAGTTTAGGTACAATTAGAATAGTAAGTTTAATTTGAAATTGTTAGGTAAAATTGTTAGTTAACTAAATTGTTAGTTAAACTTTAGATTTTAAATTTTAAAATTGTTAGTTACAATTTAGTTTTTAAATTTATGTATAGATTGCTGACAAGGCCGTATTCAGCCTTGTCCATGTACATGGACATGCCTGAATTTGGGCCTATCCTTGTACATGGACAGGGCCATATTAGTCTGAGGAGGTTAGAGATGAGTCAATCTATACATGGTGTTGTTTCATATCATATTTGTATTTTCATGATGCACAAATTATGTATATTACGTGTGATTTTTTGCATACATGATTTTGATTAAGGCTAGCCGCCGATATGTTATTATTTCAAATGCTTGTAACTTTTTGAGACACATGTATGTAGATGTAGGGAAGCCCTTATGTTTGAATGAAAGAGGATATTAAGTATTGAGGGAAGAAAATAATACATAACATATGATTAATACAACGATAAAATGAAATGTGTAGATACAAAACCGACAACAAAGACAATAGCGCAAGCAGTTCCAGATCCAGTTCCAGATCCACAATAAGCTATCTTGAAACAATTGATTTTGAAATAAAGAAATATTAGTTGGAATCGTTTCAAATCAGACTCATTAGCATGGGGCCAAGACTGTATCCGTTGTCGTTCCGCACTAGAACTACAAACATAAGATCCATTGACATAAAACAAGAGCATCCATTCACAAGAGTAGACCCATTGCTTGGAGCCATGACCAGGAGCAGACTAGAGAATCCATGACCACAACCATGACCCATTTCTTTGTCCCTGTCCATGTACAGTTCGAGCCTGTCCCTGTACATGGACATGGCCCGTGCTTAGTGTTGAACATAGTAGTATCACACAAGTCATTAGCTTAATGAACATGCTTACTATAGTTATAGTGTACATAGAATCACAACATATGGGAGAAGTTCTATCCTATGCTTATTTTAAATATTGGTATACATAACTCTTATACCACCCTTTATACGAAACAATAATGCTTATCCTATATGTAAATTTAATTTGAAATTGTTAGTTAACTAAATTGTTAGTTAAAATTTAGATTTTAGATTTTAAAATTGTTAGTTACAATTTAGATTTTAAATTTATGTATAGATTGTGGACAGGGCCGTATTCGGCCTTGTCCATGTACATGGATAGAGCCAAATATGGCCCTTTCCATGTACATGTACATGCCCGAATTCGGGCCTGTCCCTGTACATGGACAGGGCCCGTGCTTAGTGTTGAACATAGTAGTATCACACAAATCATTAGCTTAATGAACATGCTTACAATAGTTATAATGTACATATAATCACAACATATGGGAACAATTCTATCCTATACTTATTTTAAATATTAATATACATAATTCTTATACCACCCTTTATATGAAACAATAATGCTTATCCTGTATGTAAATTGAATTTGAAATTGTTAGTTAACTAATTTGTTAGTTAAAATTTAGATTTTAGATTTTCAAATTGTTAGTTACAATTTAGATTTTAAATTTATGTATAGATTCTTGACAGGGTGATATTCGGCCCTGTCCATGTACAGGGATAGGCCCAAATTCAAACATGTCCCTGTACATGGACATGGCCCATGCTTAGTGTTGAACATAGTAGTATCACACAAGTCATTAGCTTAATGAACATACTTACTATAGTTATAGTGTACAAAGAATAACAACATATGGGAACAATTCTATCCTATGCTTATTTTAACTATTAGTATACATAACTCTTATACCACCCTTTATACGAAACAATAATGCTTATCCTGTACATAAATTTAATTTGAAATTGTTAGTTAACTAAATTGTTAGTTAAAATTTAGATTTCAGATTTTCAAATTGTTAGTTACAATTTAGATTTTAAATTTATGTATAGTTTGTTGACATGGCCGTATTCGGCCCTGTCCATGCACATGGACAGGCTCGAATTCGGGCCTGTCCCTGTACATGGACATGGCACATGCTTAGTGTTGAACATAGTAGTATCACACAAGTCATTAGCTTAATGAACATGCTTACTATAGCTATAGTGTACATAGAATCACAACATATGGGGACAATTCTATCCCATGCTTATTTTAAATATTAGTATACATAACTCTTATACCACCCTTTACACGAAACAATAATGCTTATTCTGTATGTATAATAAATGCTATTACTGTACCTTGTTACAATTGATGATCAATGTGTCTTATGTTATGGAATTGAACCATAACTAATCCGAGCTTTGTGTCCTATGTTATGATAAGCTAAGCTTGTTTTATCTATCATATTATATAGAAGTAATGCACTTGTATATTCTGTGTCACAATCGTTTCAACTCCAACTAAGCAACTTAGATATGATTAGGGTAATTACGTATGATTAAACCAATAGTCTTATGCTTGTACTATTAGTAATATACAATACCCGTAATTATGACTCAATCTACTATGTTTCTCTATTCAACTAGTAATCCAATAGTGTTTGCTAATCACAACCATTGCTCTTTGTCGAACCATGTTGATTTCCTATAAGCTATAGGGTAAGTAACTACCTCATAACCAAATTGATATGTAACCCTTGTTCAACCCTATGATTTGATCCCGTATGAGATGAGTTATAAGTAAACACCAAATACAGAGAACACAATGATTGCCATTATATCAATAACAATGAAATGTAACTAAGCTTATATCCCACTTTCACCCTTGTTATGTACTAGTTAAAGTGATCAAACACACTTGTTCTCTAAGATGTTATACTAATCTGCTTACTATGTGCTTACTACTATACCTCATACTCTAATACTAGCTTATGGAAAACAATAATGTAATCATTATACTATATGTGATTAATAGTACGTAATATCTATAATTATGCTAGCTTCACTAAACTGTGATTAGGTCTCATAAGTAGATGCATAATAGCTAAGTATACCCTATCTGCTTTGAACATCATGGGTTTGATTCATAAGATGCGTTATGGATATAGAGTATATTACAAGGAGTGTATTGCTTGTACTATAATTATCTTGGATTACATTGAGCTTATGTAAAAATGGTGTACATAATAGGTAAAGAACTATGTGTTATAAATAAGTACATAGGGTTATAGTTAACCTTTTTTATATAGAGATAATGTATGTGTTCTAGCTTATTATGAAAAAAATTATTTGTTAATCAGCTTCATAGTGATTACAACTTACATATCATAGATTATAAATTTTAGATTTTAGATTAAATATTTTAGATTTTAGATTTTAGTATTAAATTGTTAGCTAGATTTTAGATTTTATATTTTATAGTCTTAGAGTGTTGACAGGCCATATTCAACCTTGTATATTTTATAGTCTTAGAGTGTGGACATGGCCAAATATGGCCCTTTCCATGTACAGGGACACGCCTGAATTCGAGCCTGTCCTTGTAAATGGACATGGCCATATTCGACCATGTACATGTACAGGGATAGGCCCGAACAAGGGGTTGTCCTTGTACATGAATAAGGCTGAATATGGCCCTGTCCATGTTCAAGGACATGTCCAACTTTGGGTCTGTCCCTGTACATGGACATGGCCGAATATGTTAAGAATTGCATGCTTGATGTATCTGTTCGCGCATTGCTTAGATACTAAATTTAAATTTTATGATTTAAATGGTTAGTCTTAGTATTAAATTGTTAGTTATATTTTATATTTTATAGTGTTAGAGTGTTGATAGGGTCGTATTTAGCCTTGTCCATGTACATGGATAGGCCCAAATTTGGGCTTCTCCATGTACATAGACTTGGTCGAATATGGCCGTGTCCATGTACAAGGACATGCCCGGATTTGAGCCTATCCCTATACATGGATTGGGCCAAATATGGCCCTGCCCATGTACAGGGACTGGCTTGAATTCAACCCTATCCATATACATGGACTCGCTCGAATTTGGCCCTGTCCATGTGTAGGGACAAGCTCGAATTCAAGCCTTTTCCTGTACATCGGTAGGGCCAAATATTTATTTGGCCATGTACATGGACCGACCCGAATTTAGGCCTATCCCTGTACATGGAAATGGCCGAATATGGCCTTGTCCATGTACAAAGACATGCCTGAGAAAGACTCTCAAGGGCCCTAATGAAATTCAAAATAATATTTAGAGGGTGCAGTTCTTAACAACTGCTCAAAAGATACAAAAAAGTTATAGCTTAGTATGTGTTTAAGTTGTTTCTCTCCCTCCCTCGTAACACCAGTTTATGGATCCTTCATATAAATATAGTTGCATACAATTAATTCCTACCAAGTCAACTTAGGGATTATGGTTTACCAATTTGTGTTTTTTCTATGAAATGAATAGTTGTCATAACACCACATAAGAATGAGTACAAAAACATAGAGAATTTAAAACAATAAGGACAATCATATTTCTAATTAAATGACATCTATATCATGCATTAAATGACATGCATAATCATACTAAACATTTAGATTAAAGAACAACAGATTTATAAACTAAATAACATCCATACTAGACTTTAATAGCAGTTGTATAACACATTAATAACAACTATAGTATACATTAATAGCATCTGTACTTTGCCTATATAGCAAGCTGTAATATTCATTGAAAATGACAGTTCAATTATTCCAGAAAACCAACCTTCATCAATGCTAGCATCTCCCCTGCATTTTTTTCTAGCTAAACCTTGAAAACTAGGTATTTATACAATTCTAAAATTTAAATAGAGCTTATGGGTGCCATTATTCCCATCATATTCACACTTTTCTCACTTTCCTCTATAATTACAGTACCCAAATGCAGTAAATTCCTATGATAAAAGAAACCAATATTCACTAATAAATGCATCAAATGCCCCATTATAAATGCAGTAAATTCCTATGATAAAAGCAACCAATATTCACTAATAAATGCATCAAATGCCCCATTATAAATGCAACAAAGTTTCCATTACAAATCTACCACCTCTCTCTCTCTCTCTCTTATTAGTTGAGGATCCTCTCTCACAGATGCATAAGTTTCAGTCCTAAATATTGTCATTTCATATTTCAAAAATCTGCACAAGTAGTTTCACCTAATAACTGTAGGCAAACCAACCCCAATCATGGTTGGAAAGCTGGATCCCGTCGTTCGGACTGTGCTTTTCCAGTCTCAGGGTGTCCCTTAGAGGGTGTATGATGCCAACAAAATGATCTTGTCCATGTATAGGGATGTGCCCGAATTTGGGCTTCTCCCTGTACATGGACAGGGTCGTATTCGACCCTATCAACCTCTTCTTAAGGTTGAGTTCAAATACAACCCTATCCATGTACAAACAATACCTGTTCAATTGGATACTTATACATTCAGGTTGGAAATCCGAAGGTTAGTTATGAATTATAATGGACTCTTTGATGCAGAAAATTTATATTTTAGATTGTATTTGTGCATTTAACTTTGAATTCCGTACTTTACTTTTGCTTAAAATTAATTCTTTCTTTGCAAATTCGAATGTAACTTACTTCTCAAATCACATAAATTCAAATATGAAAACTCTGATTAGTGTCGTTTTTTGGTTTTTTGGTTTATTTTGTTTTTGTTTAAGTAACAAGTTGACAGAATGTGCAATCTTTCTTGCGATGGTCCATGAGACGTAGGAGTAGTTAAGAAGAGCACACTCACATTATTGATCTTCTTTTTTTTTTTGGTCAAGTACCAAGTTGAGATAATCTGTGGATTTTTTTATCTCTCGGGATGGTCCATGAGACCTAGGAGTAGTTAAAAAGAACATGATCACATTATTGATCTTCCTTTTATGCTGGGATGATAAAAGATTATAAGTAAATATCATGAGAATCATGTGGACATTTTTCCAATAAAGAATAACTTAATTATTGACTTTGTCTTCAAATCAACCTTGCTTGACTTACACCCCCTTTAATTGTTGTGTGGGTTTTTGGTTTTGTGCTTTACCTAAAGAAAGTTAGTTGCATTGACTTTGGAATAATTTAATTTTTGACTTTGTGTTGAAACCACCCTTTCTTGAGTTATGCCCCCCTTAATTGTTGTGTGGGTTTTTGGTTTTGTTCTTTTCTTTTTCCTAAAGAAAGTTAGCTGCCTTGACTTTGGATCCCTTCTCTTGAATTATTTTTTTTCTTGTTGATTTTTATGATTTAACAATAAATATTTTATGTTATAAACTATTATTTGTTTAAATTATTTAATTATGTGGCTACGACCTCTCTAGGATAGTTCTTCTTAGTCTTTTCCATCTTGCTGTAGATCTCTTCTTGGTTATTGTTTGGGGATTCTGGTTCTACTTGCTGGTGTCACCCTCTTTATCTCCTTGCTAATGCCACTTTGTGTATGTTGTCATTCTCTTCTATTGTTGGTGCCACCTGTGTATGTTGCTGGTTAGTCTATTGATATTTTATCCTAAAAGCTCTTCTTGGCAATTTTTTTCATGTGTCATGATGAGATCTGTCCTGAGGGTTTGATCAATGATCTCTTGAATTTTTTTCTGAGCATATATCTAAGAGGATAGCAACAACATATCATGATATATTGTTTCTTGTTTTAGTTTCAAGTAAATGTTTTGTCGATGATTGTTTTTTTCAATGATTGTAAAAAATATAGTTGTTCTAGTTTTTTCAATATATGTCTGCGATGCTTTGAAGTTGATATAAATGCTTAAATGATTGTGTTATAAATTTAGTATTTCCATTTAATGTTTCTATAACTTATAAACTTTCATATTCATGAATTTTCAAAGGATAGATATTGAGGTGAGATGTCGAGAAAAGAGTCTCTAAACATTCCTCGCAAACGCTCTAGGCTATCCCAAGAAGGAAGAAGAGGAACCCCTTCTTTGACTGAGACTTCGAGTGACCAATGACAATCTAGTCAGAGGAGACAATTATCAAATGATTCTGTGAATAGATCATCTCAAAAATGTGCTCAAACAAGTGCTATGGATGCAACCTTCTTAGATAGGTTGCACATTGATACTCCTACACCTAAGAATGTAGGGAATACATCAGGACCAGGAAATATTTTTGGTAATTTTCTTTGATTTTGTATTTTTGTGTGTATATATGTGTGTGTGTTATATATATGTTTTTTGTTTTATATTTTCTTATGTGAAATTATGTTAATTGTTGTAATTACTTTCAAATGTGTGTGTAGACAATGATTTTAATGTGAAGGAAGACAATGAAAGAGAGAGTGGGTGTCACGAAGATTCTAATGTTGGTGAAGAGGGTGAAGGTAGATTTAGGAGGCAACATTATCAAGAAAAAAAAGATTACACGCTTACGTCCACCTATCCTTTGGATGTTGGTGATGAGCTTCTTTGAGAAGGGATTACTGAAGCAATGACCCTTGAACGATGCTCAGGTGTTAAAAGTAGGTTGAAAAATGATTTGAGGAGCTTAGATCTCCCTCGGGAGAGTAAACAAAGCTTGGAGATTGTTTTTCATTCATTGCAAAAATTTATGGATGCATATCAAAATACGGGGCCAACCACCAACATTTTTATCGATTTGATGAGGAGATGAAAGTTTGAGGCGACGAGCCCTGATAAATGAGACACAGTAAAAAATAAAGTTTCAAAAGAAAACACAATTTCTATGTTCAATTTCAAAGATGGGCCAAAGCGAAAGATGTTGAAAGTGTAATATTTTAAGCACCCTAACATAGCAGGACATCTGTATAACAGATTTTTGGCAGCATATGAAAAATTTCCATGGAATGATGAGGTTCCACATTATTTTTCCAAACACTTTTATGCAAAGTTTTTCATGGACATGCACCCTGATTATACTAGCCCATCGTATGCTTATTGTGGGGCTGGTAAAGGACGAACATATGATTGAAAATGGACATATCTAAACGCAAAATTGCAAAGGCCTTCATGACCTTTAGTATCACGCCCAACATGGGTATTTTCCTCACATTCAGAGTTGCGAGCTTCATTAGAGGTTGACAAAGAGGCTAGGAATGCAATCAAAGAAAATTTGGAATCGATTTTTAATGGTGTTGATATTGGTTTGAACTGTTAGTGAGCAGAAGCCAATTCTCAGGCCATTTTTGTTTATAAAACAGATGAGGAGTTAGATACCATGTCAGTAGAATATCTTAAGGAGTATGCAAAATTTTTCCATAATGGTTGGAAGGAGGTCATTCAGAATGATGAACCGAACAATGGATTGGTATGTGTTCTAGTGAGTAATTTTTTGAGGATAGTTTACTTCTAGGTCTAGATCTAGATACATATCATTGTATATATATAAATAATTGAGTTGCTATTGTCATTAATTGCAGTTTAGAGATATGTTAAATGAATCCCCAGTAAATAAGGGACTTGATTTCACAAGTTTAAATTTGGATGGGTTGAATAAGGTATGTGTTTTCTAATATCCACATATGAGCACTTTAGTTGTCCAATTTCCAATCTTTTGATTAAGATCAACAACATGACATTTATGATTTTGTATAAATGTGATCATATTGAATCCTAGATTTAGTTCTTAGTTGTATTGTTCACATATCCCTATTCCATCTCCTACTACTTAAGCATGCTTGTCCCAATTCTCATTGGGAGAGTTTGAAGAGGGTGGGAGTTCACAGGTATCATTGCATGTTAAAAACAAATTTAGTTATATATTAAAATTGCAAATCATCATTTAAATTATTAATTTAAAAGAAGAATGTATTAAACAATATTTAATTTATTGAATCATAGGTTGGCACATCATAGGCATTACATATTTCAAAATTTAAAACTACAATTTAATGTGTTAAAATCATTTAAATTTAATTTTCAAATTTTCAAATTTGAAATGTGTTATATAGAGCAATGTTGAGAAGAGAGTACCTGAGAGTGTGTTTGAACAAAATGTGGAGAAGAGAGTGCGAGAGTTTGGGATTGAGGAGGAATCATACATACCTGGGAATGATGTGTCTATTCATGATGATTCATAAATGTATGTTCATTGCACATTAGTGAGTTTTAATTTTCTTTTATGTTGAGATTTTATATGAAAGTGTTCAAGCTTATTTTTGTTGAATAAGCTTATATTTTTTACTTTTTTCAAATTTTTGTTTTCTCAAATTTTTAGTTTAGCCTTTCCTATTCATAGGGTTACTAAATTAGTGTCTATATAATTTTTCAATGCTTTAATCAATTATTTTGAAATATATAGAACCCCTATATAAGCTTATCATTGTCTTAAATGTTACATTCAAGCTTATTTATGTTTAGATCATGATGAAAACCTAATTTTGAACTTGAACATTTGATTATTTGAGAACAGACTCTATCCTACATTAGAAAATGGGAAGTTTCTAAATTTTCTTCGATTGCATTCCTTGCCTTCCTGTCCAAGAATGACGCAGTATGGACATTTGTGTTTTCTGCATACAATGAAGTGAATTCCTGCTTGCCAGGGTATTGTCAAACTCTTAACTAAATTGGTTACTAACCACAAAAACCAACATTCAAGTAGATTTACAAATAAGCTATGTACGTGCATGATCTCACTTATGTTTAGATTATAACGAAGACATATTTCAAAGAGCATTTGATTATATGTAATATGAATACATCCCAAAGATGAAAGATTTAAATGGTTTTTGAAGAATGACTTAATATATGTGTAGATTTGTGTTTTCTTCATGTATATGAAAGATTATATGGGAACATCTATTCCACCGCAGAAATATGAGATAAGTATTTTCTGGAAGAATGGTTTTTAAAATAGAGATTTGTGAACTTTCATAGATATAAGTAATTTCTTGGAAGAATGACTTAATATGGAGATTTATGAGTCCTTTAATTTGAAAGGGCATTTGATTATACGAGAACATCTATTCCACTGCAGAAGAGGAGAGAAGTATTTTACTGCTGAGGAGATAAGTATTTTACTGTCGAATAAATAAGATCACCTGGCATGAGAATTTCGCCTGAAAGATCTGAGACTTTATCTACAAGGATATAAGTATTTTATTTAAAGAATGACTTAATATGGAGATTTGTGAACTTTTTGCATACACAACTATATTTATTTTCAGAGTATTATCTAACTCTGAACACAAAAATTGGTTACCAAGAACACAAATTTTCTTTTTAATTTTTTTTAAAGATTTTAGATAAGATTTTACATTGTTTAGATCATGTATGCTTATTGTGGAGAGTAACTATTTTGGAAGTTTTGGAGCTTTGTTATGGAAGTTTGGTTTAAAAAAAGTGTAATAAAAAGAGAGGGATAATCTTAAATCCGTGGAACTCTGGTTGGGTATGCTATTATTTCTTATTGTTTATTTAATATTTAGTTAAAGCATATATGCTAATATGTGTTATTTGTTTTTTTTTTTATTGTTATAGATGTTTACATTATATTTGGTGGAAAATATGTTTACATTGCATTTGGTGGAAATGAGTATGTTGGAGGATGAGACTTAACTCTTTTGGTATGTATGCCAATTTTTCTTTAATCACAACTTGTTTTATTTATCTAAAATGGTACACGTGTACATTTAATTTTAAATTTGTACATATATTCTATTGTAAATTTTTAAATTTTGAATTCGACGAATGTTTTCTTTTGCAGGTATGAAGTGATCTATCTTAAAGTGATGTCTTAGAGTCCATAATTTTGGAGTTAAATGTCTTAGTTTTTGTTATCATCCTATAATGGATGTGGAACCTATGTATTTGGCAGTGTAACTATTCAAACTTTCATTTTATATATATATATATATATA